>CM034150.1:280977661-281163700 GCA_019776745.2 Taxus chinensis | reverse complement strand
TTCTTAATATCTTTGCGCCATCCAAGTAAGCTCAAGGTACATTGAGTTAGGGCATTGTATCACCTCACATACTCGAATCAAGTGCATGTTAGTTAGAGGCACACCTTGATGGTTGTAACCCCATGAACTGTTGGTACTTTCGCCAACGCATTTCAAGTATTGATAATGATTTCTGCCTGTAAGGACATGTTCCTTTGGTTTTGGGAAGTCATGTTTGATATGGATTGTATCCTCTTTGCTCTTGAAGATATTTGACTGAGCCGGAATATGCTTGGACTCTTTTCTTTCTTTCATTATTGCATTTGAGTTCTCAACCTGATTTCTAGATGAATTGGGGATTTATCCACCTTTGTGACTCAGCCTTGGACCAGTTGCATTGATCCAAGGAATGTTTTAAGTTTTTTTTAAGGATGAACAAAATTTATTGACCTTACGAAAGTTACAAGGTCGTGAATGAGTTTTGAATGATCAATCTCTGAGTTTAACTCAGGCTTGATCATGATAAATGGAATTTGGTTCCAGATATCATAACATCAGGAATTCCTGGACCTTAATCCAGGTAAGATGTTTATGTTTATACCAAAAGCTTAATTTATTGATGCCAAATAGACTCCTTACAGGAATGTTTATCCGGTATGGACTCTAACACTGATTGGTCCTATTTTGGGGACCTAGACTAGATTTGTTATGGTTAATAGTCTCAACCTAAACTATAACCTATTGGTTAAAATAATTGCTAATCTAACCTAGCCCTAAACTATGAGCTTAATGCTCCTAAGGGTTAACTACACCTAGTGCTATGGAAGTGAGACTAATGTCATACCCTATGAGCTAGCCTAAGTTTCTAACCTATCTTAACTAATGCTAAGAAGGGAGGGGGAACTAAGAAGGGTCGCGAGTCATGGGAGGTGGTTTCCATGGCATTTAAGAAGGGAGATATGGTTGAAGGACTTGGAGTGTTGTCAGGTTTGGCGGAGGTTACAAATGGCTAATATAACCTGACGTGGTAGTATCACCAAGGATGGGAATGTTTGTTTGTTTTCTTGAAGCGATCACCAATTTTTCCTATTAGTGGCAATGGAAAATAGGCGTGAGGATGGAAGTTAATGCAATTAATGAACTTTGGTTCCTGAGCGCGGATTGCTTAGGAAGGCATGCAAGAAGAATATTGTTTGGGTGTTTGGTTTTCCATGCATTCCAGTTTTTCACTCTACTTGAGCACTGGTTATGTGAACCAGCCGTATCTACTCTGTATTGCATGGTAACTTTGAGAGTTTCTAGCTTCCTTCTCTATCGGGGGAAGTATATAAGGCATGGAGGTAACAATTTATTGTTGTTTAATCTTTTGTGGAAGAAGAAGAGAAGGTGCGAGCACATTCAGAGGTCTCCTTCAAATTTTTAAGCGACACTATCAGGCATGATAGGCCCTAACTTTTTAAAATATTGCTTTCCATTAAATTCTTTCATTAGAATAACTCTGTTCAGATGATTTTTGTGTAGTCTGGCTTAGCTGATAGTAGGTATTGGTTTTCTTCTTTTCTTGTTGAATTGGGAATCCTTGGTTATACGTAGATCATGTTGAATCTGTTTCTTTTGTTTTTCTCACCTTGTTGTGAATATTATATGTGTATCATATTCTGTAAACATGTTTTTTATGTCTCTTTGTTTGACTGAAGTAATGAGTTTCCAAACTGTACCATGTTAGACGTTGTGTTAGATAATTTCGTGTTTGGAGAATGACACGGAAAGAATTATTGTGTCTAATTTGGTTGGTTTATTGATTATTGCTTAGCCGTATGAGTTCTTTTATTTCTTGACAGCTTCAGGTGAATATATAGTTGGATTGTGATGAAACTGTAGTCCCTTCTATAGAGCTCGAGCTAGTTTAGTCGCATGCGTAACAAATATGTTTGAATACAAGCTTGTACCTCTGTTGAAAAGGGTCTGGATGGTCATTGATTATGGGTTCTGTAAGTGATGAAATATTTGGTGTAGCTACTATTTTCTTTATGATTTTTACTTGGATATTAGAACATAGTTGTGACCCAGTGAAAATTTACTTGATGAACCATGTTCCTTAATAATTTGTGGATGATATTAGGTCTGCACGAATGGAAATTAGTTTTTGTATTATAATATGAATGACTGTGTTGATGTTTCCTGTAGTGACCTTGAAATATATCAATAGAATTCATCTATTAACACTGGAAGTGCTATTTTTTTGGTATCCCTGAACGCAATAACAAATTATCCAGTGTAAATAGTTAGTGTAACCTATTGGTGAGTAACGTTAGCAGTTACCCTAACTCGTAGTCTAAAATGATTCGAGTCCTGGGTGAAGGGTAGACTGTTTTAATTAGATCAAGATTGTGGACTGATATTTGAACGTATATGTATTTCATTTATAACAATCTGTGGCTTTTGTTAATATGTAATTGCAAGACCTTAGGGATCTAAGGGCGACCTTTTAAATAGTTCTACTAGATTGGAGCTAATGGTAAACTTGGGTGTTGATTTTCTTGCTTTCTCTTCTTCCCTAATTGAATTCAAGATCTATTGTATATGCATTACTCTTGGGAAGTTGGTACAGTCCTGAACTTGTTTGGAATGGAGATCTAAATGCCTCTATTTCTTTCTCTTAAGTTGTAAAGTATATGTTGATATAGGATTTTTGGAATATGAAAGTATTCTCTCCCTTTTTGGGAATCATGAGTGTTCCCTTCTTTTGTATCCCATGAGAACTCTATGGTAGGGGTATAAGATGAATAGACTATCAAATTTATGAGGAGAGGGTGGTAAGTGTTGAGTCTGGACCGAAGTCTCCTTTCCTTATCCATGGTTATATTATTACCTTGTTTGAGTTAAACAGTTACTTGCTTTATAAAAGTAGTATTATAGTGGAACTTGGTATACTTAGCAATGTCATTGAAATAATGCAATGAGTATAAAGGAATTTCATCAGTTGAACTTGTTAGAGGCTATAATCTATCCTTGTTTGAATTGTTAAATGCACATCTGTTGGATACAGGTACTGGTAAGAATTCATTCTTGAATGGAGTAATTTTATTGGATTGTTATTGTCCTTGGTTTTCAGATGGATGGATATTTTAGATACGTTTTGATTCTTCTTAGTCTCTAATATAAGATGAATCATCCGAAAAGAATTTAAGTTGATATGGTAGTTATAATATGAAGTTATGTTATAAAGTTCATGTATGGTAGAAGGTTAATTAGTGTGATTCATGTTTTAGGTTTGATGAAATGATTTCATTTAAACAGGTTGTTTAATGGAAACAATTGGTGGAATGCAACTATTTTAAGGATTTAGTGCCTATCATGCTCAGTTCATTGAACTGACATGTGCTAGCAATTTTTGCAGATGGACATCGTAAGTGGTAAAGGCACGCAGATCTGATATGATGCTCAGAATGTTTAATCTGATTTTTATGATGAATTACAACAAGATCTTTCTAATTGTACTATAGGAAGAAAGTTGTTCTTTTATTGATGTTTATTGTATTAAAATATGCCTTAGTGCATAAATTGTAATGGTATAGGTTGAGATTAAAATAAATGGAGAAATTTTTCTTACATGGCTATGTTCTTAATTTTTGAGTTGATCTTCTCGCGTCTGGATGTATAAGAGTCCATTCTTTATTCTTTTACGCCATGGGATCTAAATGGAATCCTTAAGTAAGCCTTGTGAAAATTATGTGACTAATTACTCTATGTTTGCTAGTAATTATTTTATAATATGAATATGGCTAAATGAAAATTAGTTCACTGCATTTCTATGGAAGTTGGGATTGATTTATGTCCTAACAAGTAGCTATAACCTCGATGAGCATTATACTAATCCTTAATAATGTTATAAGTTAGAGCAATGTAATGGTTGGATTAAATTCACCATGTATTATTGGCAATAAACCTGATATATTCAGTCTTCAGGGTTGATATGAACCCTTACGGAGTAGTTAGCTTCCGTATGAGAGAACTTAGGTCTATTTCCCTATTATGAGGAAATAAGATTATTAGGAACCGATGGACACCTTAGATGAGGTAACAAATCTTATTAAACTTCTCTCTATGAAAATTGAACTTAATTACATAAGGCAACTCAAAGGTGTGAAATTCTAGGTTAGGAAAAGACTACCTAGTTAGGAGGGCCTTTAATTCAAATTCAACTCAACTTAAGTAACTTCTTGAAGTTATGTAAATATTTCTAAGGTAGTATTGGAGGATGTTGACACATGACAACTGTAAGGTTGTACCTTTGAGAAGATTAGGATCTTCTCGAGGATACAACAATGCAGGTGACTTATGGAAACACCCTTTTGCATTGATCGTTAAGATTTACACCTAAAACTCGAACAAGATTTTCCTTTGGGACCTGTTAGGACCATAGACATGCTATGAGGCAGCCTCTTTGAGATTCGGGGTACCTTGACACACGGGGTAACAATGGGTGACCCATTATGTTAGCTTACCCCTAGTCTTCAAGAGCATCCTTATAACATGAGTATGATGTTAACCCATTCCTAAGTGAAAACTTGGGATAGGGGAGACTGACAGAAGTTAGTATAAGACGTTCTATATAACATCAGAGTGGGGTGAAGGACGTATTCCAGATTGGTGAGTATGTCATCAAGGAATAAGAGACATGAACAGTATGTTTCAAATCTTTGGCCAAAGTATCGCAAGCTACTGATTACATTGTCCTATGTCACTTAGTCTAAAGGGACGTGATGCTGATGAATGATGGTAACAATTATTCAGATAGGTTCCTTGGATAGAGCATTCTGAAATCCCAGATTAGGGAAGAGAACCGCAAGAGTGAAGTGTTCAGATGAAAATGCCAACTCTATTATACACATGAATAGATCGGTAGTTCACCGAGTCATGGAATCAATAAATCGGTGGTACACCTAGTCATTACAGCTGCATATGGTTATCTGTTATAAGAATGATTGTTATGATCTGTGAGTTCTAAATTATGTATTTAGAACTAGAAAGCACTTTTCAAAAAAAAATTAAAATTCTTGTTGTAATTTTCTAAAATGAGGATGTTACAGATGGAATATGGTTACCCGGTTACTTTAACGGGAGTAGGTTGTAGCCCTACTATAAATTAAGTCTTCTTGGTTTTTGTAATAAGGCAATAGTACCACTTAGATTAGGTTTTTAATTTTGTATTCCCTTAATGTGTTTCCTTATTTTTTTCTATGCTTTGTCACTTTAGTTGTTGTTTGTGTAATATGCACATTTACGCACCAGAATATAATTACTATTTGAATAATTTTTATATGTAGAGGACTACAAATACCCTTAGTGTGGGGTAGGTTGTTAATATCTAGGTACAATACTGATGAAAATAATCACACATGAAAGGAACTATCTATGGGTGTTATTCAAGGTTGGAAAATTGAAAACAAAATAGATTTCTTCTGGACACAAGGACCATAGATAGAGAGGAATGAAGAAACAAGCATAACACAAGGTAAGCAAGGGTTGGAAAGAATACTAGTGGAAGGCGCAGTGATGAGGTACTTAGGCGCATGGAAGTGTGTTGAAGAGAAGTACACAACCAAAAGGTAGGTGGGTGCGCTAGAAGGATATATCTTGGGTGTGAAGATGTACCGCACAGAAATAATGAAAATGGTCAATTAATGAGAGGATTTTTGGTAGGTGGAGGAGCAATAAATGCACTAACTTTTTGAAATTCTATATAAGGACAGGATGTGAGTTCATTTTTATCATTGCAATTGAGAGAATTTGAAAAGGCTTAAGTGTGAACGAGCCAAGAAATCATGTTGAGGTGCATAGAGTGTGAAACCAGACGTGGAGAGAAGGGTTGTGCATTGGAGAAGCTTGCGTTCCCATAGGAGAAGGGTTTGAGCAAAGCAGACACATTACAAACGAGATAGGGCATGTGATTTCCACTAGGGCATAGAAATTTAAGCTATGGTTTCGAATTTCTCAGCTACAGAGAGAAGAAAAAAAATATTTTTCAAATGGCACCAAATAAAGTACCCGTAACAGGAGATAAAGGGAAGAAGAAGGTTAAAGTGGAAGAAGAGATTTCTCCTGAGAGTAATTTTTCAGAAATTCAGTATTTGGAGGGTGTGATTGTGGGACAAGAATGTGATTCCCATATCTGCCAATGTAAAATCAATGACTACAACCATCAAATGCCAGATAATAAGGAGCTTGATGCATTGCTGAGCATCAAAATGAACAAGCGCACGATAAAAGATATGCCAGTATACAATGACGCTGGTGAGAATTTGTTGAAGCAGAATGGAGTCTACCAGCTGTATGAGCTATCATATTTTGGGAAGTATGAACCATTATATCAGTGGCTGATGAGAAAATTCCATGAGGAATTTTTCTACTTTGTCGAACAAAGGGTAAGAACCACAACTGCTTTCGATTTCAACGATGATAGGACTAAGGGCCTTAGGGTTGGATTTGGATATCGATTTAACTGATAAGGCCATAATCCTAGAGATGAGGAAGGAGATGGTGTATACCAAGGGTTGGTGTGGCATGGAAATTGACAAGTTGAAGAAATACCCAGTAGTGCAGGTAGCTGCACATCTTGTGACAAAGCTGAAACCAAGGAAGGTGGTCATAGGTAAACACAATGTGGTTTCACATCGCCAAGAAGATGTATCAAGGAGTGGTCTACAACATTGTAGATCACATAGAAAATACAATCATCGAAGAATCATGGACATAATGAATTTTGGCGTTGTGTTATTATCCTTAGTATTCATGGAGATTGGGGTGCCTGATGGACCAAAAGATAAGATTTGGGAGTACTCCATGGAACACAAGTCAACTATGGAAAGAGTTAGCAAGGACTTGTGTGATGGATCAAGAGTGGACCATTCAAGTAGAGGGCAGAGATGTGGTATGATAGACTCTACATAGAGTTCAAGGAAGAGTGGCACATACCCAAAGATTTTCCTTCGGTGGTGGGTAAGGTGGTTCAGTTTACAATATACCAACATTTTTGCATCGTGCGATTTGCAATGAACGATGTGGCTTAGAGTCCATGGTTCAAACTATCATATGCCTTTATAGCAAGGTATTTATAGGCATTAGTTCACCGGTTCTTAGATTCATGTCACTTAACCTTCAATGTAGACAAGGTATATTGCAACTACCACACTCTGAGGAAGAAGTATGTGTACCTAGGGCATGCAATGCATACATTGAAAGACTTATTTAAGATATTATAAGCATGAAACTTGTGAGCTTTGAAGTTGGGGACACCGAAGCAATGCTCATGTACCTTTAACTCAAACCGAAGCTAGAGAACTCTAAGTATGTGGAGAATAAGTTTGCACTCACAAGGCCGCCAAAGGGTAAGCATACAATGGAAAATGTTCCAACACCCAAGCCCACAGAAACAATTCAAGTCGATGATGAAGAGGAGGAGCATGAGGATAGTGGTGGTTTGGAACACAGATGTAGAAGACAACCTCCAAATAAGGATGAAGCTGAGCGTGTAACTAATCCACCTCAGCCACAAGAGGAAGATGATGAGAACTTGGATGTGGTCTAAGGAGAACGCCAATTCAAGAGAGTATTTAGGAGGAAAAGGACCCAAGGTGATACTTTGTGAATAATGCATAGATCACCTCGACTCTCTGCACAGAAGGAGATAACTGAGAAAAGGAGAAGGAAATTAAAGTTGAATGAGGAAGTGGAAGAGTCAGAGGAAAGCACGCCCAATTCTCCTACACCTCCAAAGAACGTAGAGGAACAAAAATATGAGGAAGTGAAGGATGGAGAAGAGGGAGAAAAAGGGACAGATAAAACAACAACCGAGACTTCTCAGGAGATAATAGCACAAGTTCCCAATCTCAAAGCCCAAGTTCCTAAGTAGCCTAGATCAATAAGAACAAGTGGGAGTATATTCCACCAACCATGGGCTACATCAAGGACATAGGTAAAATTGATTGCGCCCATTTCCAGAGCACAATGGCATAAAAGGAGTTATACAACTATGAGTTAATGGATGAAGATATGATGATAGTGCACACAAGGAAGTAATTGTCATGGTCGATGCACGCGCACATGGACAAACCAGAATTTGATGTATGTAAAGAGTCATGCATGTCAAGAAGGTTGAAAAGACACCTCAGGCTAGACATATAACAATAAATCCTATTGTTATGTTAGATAAATAGGTGAGAAATGCTTTGGTAAAAGTCTCAACAGAAGTCACACGTCAGAATTTGGATAAAGATGCCACAATTAGGGTGCTAAGGGAGGAGATTAAGACTAAGGATGAGGAGATAACATGCCTAAAATAGGAAAAAGACTTGGCACAGAAGAAGAATGTTGTGTTTATCAGCATGGTAGAGGAGATTGGTGACAATGTCATGAAGGCTAGGCCACACTAAAAGGCAAATGTGCCCAAGATGTTTCCTTTAGCAATACATTATGTAAGTACATTGGTGGACTTAGTGCTTGAAGATGAACCTTTGTGACATTCTTGAGCCAAAGGATCCATCATAAGAAGTAAAGAAGAGAAAAGGCTTCAGTGATGTGGAAGATTACATCATATGAACGATTGCTTCAAAGCTTACAAGAGGAACTTAAGAAGGCGGATCAAGCGTTGAATATTTGTACAATGCACCAGAGGCTGTTATAAGGACTAGGACCATTTTAGAAGACACTGAGTTCCTGAAGGCCATGAAGGATGAGAAATTGGGCCGTGTCAGAACGGTTAGCACTTGTTAAGTAGAAGTGTGAGGCCCTTACATCCGCTCAAAAACCTCATAGGGAAAGGTTGGATGAGCTTGGCAAACTCATCACTCAGAAGATGGACTTGTTGGAAGGGAGAATGACTGGCATGTCCAACATCATGTTGGTCTTACAAAATGAAAAAGGAGAGATTGTAAGGGATGAATTAGAGTTAATTACATGTGGATATTCCAGAGAAAGTAGAGGTCGTGCTCAATGACTAGATAGACCTTAGAGGTGGAGATTAAAAGAGGAATATCCTAGAATTGATTTTTTAGGTTGCAAAAGAAGACATTGTACAGGTTAAAGACATTATTTTATTCATCAAAATTATTTCTATTCTTCTATTCATATTCTTTGATTCATTGTTTGAGACAATCATTGATCCGGTGGCAACAATGACAACTAGTGTGGGGTAATGTTGATCAGTCAGAATCTGGCACTTAGTGAAGAAAATATTGAAGGTTCACGCGGGATAATTAGAGTGCATTCAAAGTTGTGAGAAGCATCAGAGAGGATTACGCATGAATAACAGAGACAAATTAAGGACTTATCCATTTTCATGATGAGGATCTATTTTTAGAGACTAGCATGCGGAGCACTCAAACCGATTGGAGACTTGCGCATCACACATTGGCTATTTTTTGGATGATTGAATACGAATTGCACTTTGTATGGATGCAAGACTAGGAGATAGAATCTATTGAACTGTCAGAGTTGACAAAAGAGTAGATCTATTACTAGCATTCTTGTATGTGAGCCTATTTTTATAACTGCGTGTGGCTAACAATATCATGCGACCTATTTAGGAATTAGATAAGTGGTGAAGGGAAAGTCCCCACCCTTATAAATATGTAGTGAATTGTGTGGTAAAGATATATATAGAGAGAGAGAACATAGATATACGTGTAAGAACTAGGGTATAGTGAGTTTGTGCTGTTAGATCCATTACGCGCATGAGAGTATACTAATTTTATTGTAAGTGAAGCTTATGTGTATTTACTTGAAATTAATATAATAGATATTATGGACTGAAACAAGGTGTTATCATGGTTATAATTCAGTATTTCATGCTTGACTCCATTATTGTTATTTGTTAAGTCTGTTATTTTCTAGATCTAGATCTGAATATGAACTATAGAAGCATATATTAGCCATAGATATGAATATGAACTATAGGACGCTATATTAGCCATAGATCTGAATGATTAAAGTCTTCATCATGCTAACATCCTGCAACAACAACCCTAAAGAGGGGCCTAGTACCTTTGTGCACTTCAGGTGAATGCTCAGTCTAGGCTGACTGATGTGTCAATGCGCTCTGGGCTTGTATTTCTTAATTCTAGGTTGCATCACTTACTATCTACTACTTGGGCAAAGAGAAACATTCATAATTTACTGCATTTGGAATGGATTATTCACTTCACTAATGAATCTGGTTATGTACTGGATTCTCATCTCACATCATTCAACTTGGGAGTGGGGGTCAGACAGGAGTTGGGATGGAAATGATCATGTGGTTGTTACTCATGTCCTTTTCCTGTGTCAATGTCCCATTGTTGATACGACATCACTAGACACTATATAGATGTCATGAAATGTAGTGCAATGCTCAGTGAAAATCACTATTCCAGGGTAGAATTGAGGTTAGTTCGACTCAATCATATACATTATTGGGTGTTTCATCTAAATTGTTGTACTTGAGCCTTGTGCAATTAGCTAGGGTTAAGTTCCCATAATCGTCATGCCTATTATTATGTAGCACCATATCAGGTTGAGTACGTGTGTCTACTTGATTTCAATTCAAGTTGCTTGTACATGGTATCAACAGTTCAAAATTATCCTTGCAATTTTTTCTATTCGGTTGATCCAAAACCAAGTACTCGTCGGATTATGTGCTGGCTTGAAGTTTCAGAGGTTAGATGGACTGTTTAACAAGGCTAGATCTAGGAAGCATGATGCTTCCCTGAATGGTTGGCAATCCTCTATTTTTATCAACTTAATAAAATTAAATGCAAGAAATAAAGGTCCTATTGCTAACACTTTGATTTAGGTATCTCAAAATGTTACTAACAAACTAAATTAAGAAATGTATTAAAATCTAAATTAATATAGCATCAAGCATGGTATCGAGTTCTTAATCCCACATAGTTTCACCGGTTTCTTAGAAAAATTTACATGAGGTATCTGGTAAGGTCAGGGTTTGGGTTAGAGGATGTTAGAGGCTTTTTACGATGAAAAATAGAAGGTAGAATACACACGTGATCTGACATTGGGTTGATGACCAAGATGATCGATAGAAAGCTGTGACCTTTGATGTCTTAAGAGTGAACTACCTATGATAGGTTAAACAAGACCATGAGAAGATTAGTTAAACAGAAGATAATAGAGCTCTTGTTTATGCCTAGCGGAGAGCTAGATCTGGCAAGCGTGATGCTTCCTAAATAGGTTGTAAATCCACTTTATATGACCAATATTAGACTGCTAGTTAAATCATACATGAAGTAAAGATCCTATTGAAATGGTGAAACGATCTTAGGTATGGTTGAATAGTGGGTTGATGGGAGGAAGGTGATGTACCAATAAAAGAGGAAATAAAATACTGAAAGAAAACAAAGATCTACAAAAGGAATAAGTCAAATGATTAGGATAAAAGGTGATTGAGGTCACAATACTTACCTGAAGGTGGTCTTGAAGTTGTTGGGAAGTGGAGTATTAGTTTGTTAGTCTTAGGTTGTCTTGCAATGCATAGAGACCATTCATCGGTCATGTTGACCAATGGCGGTTTAGATATGGACTCGATGATGGTCTATGATGACCCATATTCCAATCACTGTGGGAGGATGATATCAGATGCTTATAAAAGGGATTGTGGTTTATGTGTCTCTCTGTCGTCTAGATGCACAGAGGAGCTTGGGGGTCTTGCACTGTGAACAAAATCAGGCTGGGTGATCATTTGAATGGGGTTTAGGGGAATTTTTGGGTAATTTAAGGTTACTGAACTATATGAGTGAAGGGGATAGTCACAGATGGCTAGGGTGATCAGTTATGTTGAACCGATTAGCTAGTATATGGTTAAGGTGGGAAATCCTATATTTTCCAAAAATGGGTAAATCTTGCTATTTTTGGCATGCTCTGATTGTCAGTCCAGGTCTCAAGTGAGGGTTAGCACTTAGATAAGTGGGATTGTTGTTGGAGAAGGAATAGGACTTTAATTTTAGGGTGAGACTAAGTCCCAGTATGTTAAGATAAGTGGAGACTCGGTCTAAGTTAATTAATAGACTAAGAATAAGCCAATGATGAGGTTTCTAGGTGATAAGGCTATTTGAGGTGGAGAATTAACAAAATAAAATGTATACTATGGCTATAAGAACAAACAAAGAGGGTGAGGAGTGAGACTTACTTGTTCTCCAACATGTGTAGAAGGCAAGCTAATGATGAGGGAAGGTGAGAATGTTGGTGGAGACTGGCTTGTGGTTGGAATGCTCTTGCTTGAGCTCTCCTAGCTTCTCTCCTTCTTGGTTGGGTAGAGATTCACTTTTGGTCCTCTTTCCAATTCCAATGGTCTCACAAACGAGCTTGTGAGTTTCTAGATACGAACCAGTTCTCGCTCCAAACACCAAAGCTCCAATATTTCAAACAACCAAACAACCAACCAACCAACCCTTTAAGAAGAGGTTGCCCCAAACGTGTATTTATAGGAACTGACATCAATCCTCAGATAGGACCGAATAATGCGTTTATGGGTGACTGACATCAGTCGGGTCAAGATGGTTTAGATTTAAAGAAAGTGGGTAATGTGATTTCTCAACTTAGAATTAAGTGGGTTTATAGGAACTGACATCAATGGAAAATGGTTTATGGGTCACATCAGTCAGGTCAAGATAGTTTAGTTTTAAAGAAAGTGGGTAATGTGATTTCTCAACTTAGAATTAAGACCCCATGGCAAATGGATAATAAGACAAAAATGGAGGCATGTGAGTGGGTTGGCCAATATTTGCATTACGAGACATGGTCAAGGAACGGGTCTACTCTACATGGGCATTGACATATTTGGTACAACTATATAAGGAGCTATGCGGATATCAGAGGATGCATAGATACGGCGTGTGTTGTACCTTCATTCTACATTGTTGGGCCTATGAGCATATTGTGGTAGTGCGGCCACGAGGACTTCCAGTAGTAGACTGACATCGTGGGGGATAGAGGGTAGGATTCGGGAGATAGGTGGTCATAGGAGGTCGACCACAAGTAACAGAAGTCTTATATGATGTGGCTCATTACAGACAGGAGCTGGAGGGTTTATATGGCTGAGGGATATAGGTATAGGACAAGTCCTTATGTACAGGTATTTCCATCATTTAGAGGCAATGAGGAAAGAGATATAGGGGCTGCAGTTGGTGCAATGGATACAGGGGAAAGGCATGTTGGTATAGAAGCACTTAGATGTCATATTTAGACCAAAATTTAGATAAGGTGAGTTCAAAGAGATAGTAACAGGATGTGTCACCGCCATGTTGGATAATGGTATAACGGGAGGCATGTGGAGAGGACTTTGTCTCCAGGGCACCCCACATGATCCCAGATAGGTCAGGAAGAGTTTGGGGCTGATGGATAGTTCAAGACTATGTTGTAGGGATTCATTTGATAGACTATAGATGTTGCATTTTAGAGATTTACAGGCAACACCACCAGGAGCCAAGGAGACCCAGATTTGGTGACTATGACAGTGTACCCCAGAGATTGCACTACAGAGATAGGTGAGCAGGAGCAGGTGAGTGTAGTTAACTGATCAATGCAGGTCATATGTAGATTGATTCAATGATGTAGGTCGATTACACTATAGGGGAGGAATTGATTTGGTTATGGAAGTAGCATAGAGATGGACAGGTGGACACCGGCACAAGCCAGTTAGGCAACCCAATTTGGTGACAGATGTCGAGGATAGTGTAGAGAGACATCTACATCTACAGGTGATAGGTGGCAAAATGGTTATAGGGGAGGATAGTTCAGTTTAACAATTTGCAGGTGGGAGTGTTAGCTACCTTACATGTGTCAGGTGACAACACTATAGGGGTAATCACAGGTTGGGACAAGGTCATCAGGTACAGGTACAGGTCACAAGGATAGGCTCCCATGGTACAAGAAGCTCAGGATAGGTTTGGTCGTGAGGCCGATTAATAACATGTTAGGTTATTTAGATGGTCGTGATAGCCACATGATGGCACCACCTTAGATGATTTTTATGGCATGCTTCATGGAGACTGAATCAGGCAAGGTTATTACCAACTTTGGATCACTTTGGCTAGCATCTGTGGGACATTGAGGTCCGACATCCACAGGGGCCGTAAGTATAGAGTTCCAACAGGTAGCTCAGGGATGACTGGTCGTGAGGCCGATTAATATGCTTGAGGTTACAGAGTAGATAGGTGGTAGAGACAGGGCTAGGGGGAAAGCTACCTCAGATTCATTTTTATGGCGAGGCCTAAGTGAAGATGAATGTGAGGCGTGTTATTACCAGGGTAACTTGATGACTGTGGGCATTGACGTCCCATGGAGACAGGTAAGTACTGGCCCCGAGAGTCCAATTGAGGTAGCAAGGGTGATATGTGATCCTACAGATCATAGGCTTGTAGGTTTTTGACATTAGGTATAGGGGCCTACGTGCCAAAGATAGTGACAGCTGGTTATGAGGTGTTTGGATTTGGTGGCTAATCATGTGATATATGGAGGCCAGGCCAGTATAGTGACGATCAAGGTGAGATGTTATGATGATGGTAACACATTCAGGGTTAGGAGGAGGAGACAGGTGAGACTATCCCAGAGTGATATCATGGATGTGTATGGTGTTGTTTAGTGGCTTGATATGATCATGATTTTTAATGATGATATTTAGAACAGCCTGTATTTCCAAAGACGGGAGATGGTATATGAGAGTATTTTGAGACACTAGTATTTGATATGTATCATGTGTAGAGTCAGGTCGTAGGCATGGAATAGTCAAACTCTAGGCATGGTGGATATCGGGTTATTAGGCATGATGGAATCAGGTCTAGGCATGAATGGATGTCAGGTCATAGGAATGATGGAGTTAGGTCTTGTGCGTTGATGGAGTCTATGTGAGTTAGGCATGATGGAGTCAAGGTTTTGTGAGGCATGATGGAGTCATATTTCAGTTAGGCATGGTGGAGTTCAGGTCAATTATGCATGATGGAGTCAATTTCATGTAGGCATGGTGGAGTCAAGTTGAGTCTGGGCATGATAGAGTCATGATTTGTATGTTTTTGATGTGATTTCCAAATTATTGGTTTTATGTAAAATAAATAATGATGTATATGTATGTTGTGGTTTTAAATTTTGTAGGTGGGTGTTATACAATGAAAAATAGTTTAATGTATGAATATGGATGATGAAATTGAAATGGTAAATGATGAAATAATTAAAGTGTGTTATGATATGTGTAATGTCCGAGTGGGGGGTAAAATGGAAACTAACTAGGGTAGAATGTGAATAGGGAAGGGAGAAAAATGATTAAGGGTAAATGGGTGTAGAAAGGGTGAAGGTGGGAAAGATAAAAGACAAAAGATGAATAGAGGGTGGATGGTGGTTGATCTAACCCCCAAGGGGCCCGATGCCCTCGGAGTGCATTGCCTACATAGCCCCAATGAAATAGGGGACTCAGACCGATGTAGTTCTCCCATAAGCTAGGGAGGAATATGAGTGAGGCAAAGGAATAGTGTTGGTGGGTTATAGGCATGTTTGGGTCTAGGGTATTTTGGGTATGGGTGAGTTTAGGTTGTTTTCGAGAAGCATGAGAAAATGAGGTCTAAGTGGGCACATGCGAATAGGTATGGGCGGTTTTGGGTGGCAAATGAGGAATGGGTGAGTGGGTATGGGTGTTTTAAGGGCATGATTGAATAGGTATGGGTAGGGTTAGGTCAAATAGACATGGGTAAATATGGGTATGGTGAATGGTGGGGTCGAAGGTCTGGTCTTGTATAGGAGAATTAATAAGTAAGAAAAAGGTGAGATGGTAAAAGGAGACAAAAGTTTCCACCTAATTGTTAAGAACCTTGATGATTCTAGCATACCCAAGACTAGTGTTATGAACATAAAACCTTAGAAGACATTGTATAATCGACTATTCGAGGGGCGAAGACAGTCACATGATCACGAAATGTCATGTTTTACAGCTTGTCCCTTGAGTAGGTAGAAAATTAGAGAGGAAAAAGGCGGTGAGGCGAAAGAGTGATTGGTTTAGAATAACCTAGGTGTGCAACAACATATGCCTTATTGGCAAGATGACATGAGGGTCAAAATTGGCAAGTCCATGACGAAAAATTTATCTTTTTATTTTTGCTTTTGATTTTAATAGACTGATCAATGTGGGAAGTCTATGTGGGATGAGTATAGATTATATCCTTGAGTATCTTCATAAAGCTGATCAATGTGGGAAGCTTCATAATATATTTTGCTATTTAACGTTGGTGGAGAATAGTCTTCTTTACGGGATAAACTATAAACAATATGGCTAGCTTTGTATAGATTGTCCTTCAAGGGAATCAGTCTATTTATAGCAGCAAGGTAGAGAAAGAGTAGATGTCCTTTTTGAGGGAGTCACCTATTGTGATAGGAAGTTTGACTCAAGGCGTTTTGAATTTGAAAGTCCCATTTTATTTCTCATATTGATTTATTCTTTTGGAATTTCAAGTTATGGACAAGACTATAGAGAATGATAGGCTCCTAGTATGAAGACAAAATCATAGCAGTACACAAACGTTATGCTATGAAGGATGGAATTTGTAAATGATGAACGACCATGGGATTCCATCTTGGAAGAGACGAAAAGTATCCATGGGAATCATGCCATGAGTAGAGTCATGATACTCAAATTGAAGATAAGGCAGAAAAAGTGACGGATTAATCACATGATTCTTGTTTAGTCGTTGATCCTTAAAATAGGTTAAATGGAAGGTGAATGGTGCTCAAGGGACAAGCGTTGAAATAGACAGAAGGTGATATAGGACTTGATTCAACAATAGAATGGTCGAAGATGTAAGGCATTGAGGGGCTTAGGTTCAGGTTTTTTTTTAGTGAAGACAAACAATAAGCACCTAATCCATAGGTATGAGTAACGATATATGGTCTAAGACAATTAGGAGAAAATTTTCCCCGTTTATTTTTCTCCTCTTTTGTTACATGTTGATTTTTTTTCAAGACGAGGTCACCGACTTGGAAGGTTCGTTTGTGGAAATGTTTTTCATAGGAAAATTTGATACGTTTCTGCTAGATTTGGAGGTGGTCGAGATCATTGAGATGACGTTCATCTAATAACTCAAGTTGTGTCAAACGGTCTTGGAGAAATTCATCATTGTTGAGCATGTCCTTGAGTGAGATATGAAGATATGGAATTTTTACTTTGAGAGGCAGAACACCCTCTGTACCATAGACCAAAGAGAAAGGTGTGGCACCAATTAAGGCACAAATACTAGTACAATAAGCCCATAAGGAAAAAGGAATGTGTGTATGTAAACCCTTTCTAGTATCATCAACTACTTTCATAAGATTTTTTTTTAAGGTTTTATGGGTTGATTCTGCTTGGCTTTTAGTTTAAGGGTAATGAGGTGAATAAAAGCTCAGTTGAATATCAAAGGCGTCACAGATTTTCCATAAGGTTTTGTTTTTGAACTGTTTTCCATTATCAATGATGAGGTAATGAGGAACACCATAGTGATAAATGATGTGATGGTTGATGAATTCACATATTTTCTATACTTTCGTAGAAATGAGGGGCATAGCTTCTAACCATTTAGTGTAGTATTCAGTAGTGGTAATAATCCATTGATGGCATTGGGAAGAATGAGGAATGATATATCCGACCTGGTGAGAGAAAGGCCATAGGTCACGTGTGACCTGTAAGGCATGACAAGGGGTGTGATGAAGATTAGTATAATGCTGACACTTCACACAAAACTTGACATAGTCACAATAATCACGGTTTAGGGTTGACCAGAAATAGCCCATGCGAAGAATGGATTTAGCAATAGCTAAACCAATGAAGTGACCCCCACAAATTCCATCATGAACTTCCTTTATGGTATATAGGGAATTTCAGAATTGGTAAGACATTGTAAGAGGATACCATCTAAGCCGTGTTTGTAAAGGATACTACCCATGATGACATAGTGAGAGACACTTTTCAGAAAGGCTCATTGTCTATTGGGAGTACAATCTGGAGGAAAAATGGAAAGGGAAAGGTAGTCAACAAAATAATTATACCAAAGGTCATGTTGGTTAGGTTTAATGGTTTTGAAAAGGTTGACGTCTCAAAATAGATAGGAAGGTGATTACAGCCTCTTTATTGTGACAAATATTTTTGAGTCAGATGGTGAAGAGAGGATTTGAGAAGCAAGGCAGGCCATGGTATTTGCAAATTTATTAGTAGAACACGAGGTGGTTTGAAGGTCATAATGGTCAAACATAGTCAAAAGGATGTCAACATGATGCTTATACTTTTAAAATATCTTGTTATGACACTGGTATATACCATTAACTTGGTTTACAACTAGTTGAGAATTGCCAAAGATATTAATTGATTCACCATCAAGAGGAATGAAGATAACTTTGGCACCACCCCCACGCTGACATTTGGAACCATCAAAGAATAAGGTCATCTAGTAAAAGGTATCTTTTGGTTTCTCAAACATACACCCGCATCTCAAATCTTGAAAGGGCCGAGGTATTTGAGACCACAATGGAACCGTCCCCAAGTTGTGGGACCTTGTGAGCTTGAGACGGATCTCTGGAGAAGGCCAGTTCCTCTATCTATTTCTACTGCTACTGTTACTCCTAGTGCTAGAAGGGGAAACTAATCTAATAATGCCAAGGGACCAGGGGAAATAAGGATAACATGAAGTAAACTACACTAAAATCTGATAGCACTAGAAAAAAGGGGTGAACACTATCTCTTCTGAGTGATAATGATAGGGAATGTGTGAAAGGAGGCTAAGCATGAGTAACACAACAAAATACGCATTCACCAGATCGTTCTCGTGGAACACAACCAAGTATGGAACTGCATGGGTATTAAAATAGCACAAAAATACACAATGCAGGATAATAGGTAAGAAGAACGAATGTAAACACGTTAGGACAGAGAATAGTCACAAACGATGCTTCTATTACTTCCAAAAATGCACAGAAATATTACAATGACAAGGAGGCCGATATCCACTTGCAAGAGCCAAACATGGAGGTATGTAACTCAAAGTACAGAAAATATGGAGTCCTTAGCATCATGCGTAAGGATTCAAAGTGTTCAACATAGTAAATGAGCCTTGCTCTTACATTTATGCATGAATCCATGGAGGAAGAAGGAAAACGGAGGGAAAACCCAAATTTCAAACACAACCACCAACAAGAAGCATTTAATGCATGCAATTCTGCCCCAAAACTGTCATGTCTACATCAATTACTTGTTTTTTACCTCAAAGGAGGAAGAACGGTCGATCATATCGAATCCGATCTGGTTGTTGGGGAAAATAGATCTTGTATTAATGGCAAAAAGATGTTTCTTCATTTTCTCCCCACCTAACCTCTCCAAAATTAAAGTTTCATATCTCCATGGCATAGACGAGATCAATCTCTTTCCATTGGTTCTAAATTTGTTAGATTTTGAGTAATGAGTCAAAATATATGCCCTTTTTAAATTTGTATCGGGTTCGTACAAAATGGTGGGAACCAGCTACCAAAATGGGCCCCCTTTTGAGAACTACATATGTGGAGGGTTGTCGCATGTCAGAGGGAAGAATTTTTATTTTTCTTTTGAAGTTGCGCCAGGTTAACATGTGGTTTCTTCCATGGCTTGTATCAATGCTTTGACTATGCAACCTGACTCTATCCCTTTTGGACTCTGAGACAAGTGGAAGGTCTAAGCTCATTTTAAGTAATTTTGAGCCCACTCTGCCAAGGATTTTGACCACTTGACATGGAGTTTGGCAAGTTTGAGACTCTGGCCTGATCACCTTTTGAATGTGCTTAAGACATTATATACTCCGCTGAGTCGAAGATTTTTAACGGCCTGCTCTCCTTTTTGGGGCTCTTGACACGTGGACCATTTGGAACTATGTGGAGGTTTCCCCTTGGCATTTAATCTTTGGAGGTGCATTTTTTTGGACACTGGAAGACTTCCCTATCTCCTCCATACTTAGCCAATTTTGGGCTCGTTCCGAGTCATTTGCAGAGCCTAAAACCTTGAGCCTTCACCCTTTTCCTTTAAGCCTCTAGTTTTTTGACATACTTTCTTCCTCTGCTAGATTTGACGGTTGGTGTTCAATTTCTTCTTGCACAGGGCTCTTTGACCAAATCTACATGGGCAAGCTTGGTGCTAATTTGGAAACTCACGGGGACATCTGTCTTGTTAGATGAAGGAGATTAATAGCCTGAAATTTGCAGAATCCATTGGGCATGGTCTTTTTGTTCAGTTATGAAATGCCTCTGTGATCACTTTGAGATTCATTTCTACACTCTAGAAGTAACAAAAGAGCACACACATACATGCGAAGAGGATAAGAACTATGTACAAAAAAAACAATGTGTGCAGGCTCACTTGCTGGAATTGAAACTACTCTAATATATGCAACTTGATGTAGAAAACCTAATGGAAGGGTTTGAGATAGATCCCGTTTTTAGGATTTGCCGTGCTTCCATCCATGAGTTAACTCAAAAGATTTAGCTTCCTTTGGACTTGATGATATATGGGCCACTCTAAAGTGCATCAAAATTTGAATGGTGCCCTAGCTTATCTCTTTCAACATCCCATTTTAGGAGCAAGTCCCCAATTTTCAAAGCTTGAGGCGTAGCCTTTTTGTCAAACCATTTCTTTGTTGCTTGCATGATATTGTTCTAGCTTGATCATGGTAGAGTTTTTGAGCTCTTCAAGATGAACTGGCTCTACCATCCTGATTTCTCTCTTTCTCTATGCCCTCAAATTCTGTTGGGAAATCACCAATGAATTTAGTTCTAGTGTCAAAGGAAGGGCAACATCCTTTCTATACACAAGCTTATAAGTCAAAGTTTCTATTTCCTTTTTTATTGTGATTCTATATATCCATAGCGCATGTAGTACCTTCGTATGCCACTGTCTTTAGCTGATGTTCATTGTGCACTTCATGATTCTAATTAGGTTCTTGTTTGTTGATTCTGGTAGACCATTTCCCTTAGGGTAATATTTAGAAGAGGCTTTCTGGTAAGTGCCCAGAATTAGAGCACAATTAGTGATTTTAGAAAAAAGGAAGGCCTTTGCATTATCAGCGATAATGGTTTGAGGAATGCCAAACCTTGTAACTAAACCTTTGAGAAAGTCAAGGATGACTACCTCTGTTAATTCCTTAAGGACAACAACTTCTATCCATCTGGTGAAGTAATCTATAACTGTCAAAACCCATTTATGTCTGAGCACTTGAAGGTGGATTGATCATGCCTATGAAGTCGTAACCCCTTTGCACAAAAGTCTGATCCATTTGAATTGGTTAGATGGGAAGCACTTCCAATATTTTCTTTCCTGCAAAGAAAGTGCAATCCTTGTATTTTATGACCCACCTATGCACATATGCAAACAGGGTAGGACAAAAGATACCTATGCCATTATGATTTTCATTATTGTAGTTTTGGTAGAGAAGTGTCCACCAGAGAATCCATCGTGAAATTATGCTAACACTTTGCTCAGTCTGTGCTCTATTGATACATCTTAACAATACACCATCTAGATTTATTTTGAAGAGAATTCCATCGATCGAAACATAAGGGATTGACTGCAACCTCATATGCCTTCTCTTTTCCTTGTTCAAACCGGGAGGGTACGTACCCTCAGAAAGGAATGTGATCATGTCCTTCATCTAGTCACGCACACCGGGGTCTATATTTTGTTCATGTTCTACACATGGGAGGTCTTCATCTAGAAATAATGAAGCCTCAGGTTCACTCTGCGCATCCTCAAAAATCTTCTTACAGAGTGCACTACCTCTTACCTAGCTTTGTGGCCTTAATAATCACATAATATTCCATGATTTTGGTCACCCATCATGGTCTCTTATCACTAATCTCTAATCCTATAATGAAGTCTCTGACAGATGAGTGGGATACTTACACCTTGATATGATTTGTGGCGAGCATAATTTTTAATTTCTTGAGCACGCGCTTGATGGAAAAGACCTTCTTCTTCATGTGACTGTATTTCAATTCATAATCCTTCATTTTCTGGCTGAAGAAGGCCACTTTCTATTCCAGCCCTTGTTTGTTTTCCTGTGTTAGGACAGTAGCAATGCTTGCATCAACATCATAAGCATAAAGGATGAAATCCTTTGAGTAGCCCTCGTTCATTTTCCTGTATAGGAACACAAGCAATCTCTTTCTTGATCTTGTTGAAGCTTTCTCTTCCTTCTACTATCCTCTGAAGGCTATGTCCTTTTTGAGCATGAGGGTTATGGGAAGAACCAGTCCCACAAAGTTAGGGATAAAACAACTAACAAAGTTAATCTTTACAAGGAAGGATTGTAAGGAATTTTTGTGCACCAGAAGGGAAAGGGATAGAATGTCTAAAATGCGCTCAGGATCAATCTTGATACCATATTTTCAAAACCACATGACCCAAGATCTTTCCTTGAGCCACCGTACAAAATTACACTTCTTGGGGTTAAGAGATACCCTAATTTCTCTACATCTCTCAAAGACTTTTTCCAGGTGCGCCATGTGATCTCCACCTTGCTTTGAGAAGAAAGTTATATCATCCAGGTAAACCAAGATGAACTCATTGATGTAACATTTAAAGGCAATATCCATGGCACACTGAAATGTTGCACCCACATTTGACAGAATAAAGGGCATTTTATGATATGCATATGTTCCCCACTTGGTTGTAAATGTTGTTTTGAATTAATCATCTTCCTTGACTAGGATTTGGTTGAAACTTGAGTACCCATCCAACATGGAGAACCTTTGGTGCGCGTCAGCCGCAATCTGCAAAATCTTCTCCATTGAAGACAAAGGATAATGATCCTTTAGAGATGCCTTATTCAAATCTCTAAAATCAACATAAAGACTGATTTCACCATTCTTCTTGCGTATTGGAACCAGATTTGTAACCCAGGTAGAGTATTTGATAGGAAAGATAATTTTTACCTCAATGAGTTTTGATAGTTCCTTTATCATGAGGGGTTCTATCTATGGATTGATTGGTCACTACTTTTGTCTAATGGGATTGATACCAGGATCAAGGTCGATAGAGTGTTGAGCAACACTTGGATAAAAACCTTTGAGGTCTTCATAATCCCATGAGAAAATATTGATGTATTTTGGAAAAAGTGAGATAAAGGCCTATTTTTATTCATGTGCACAAGTTCTATTAAGTAACAACTCTTTTGTACACATGTGCAATAGTGATAGAGGAGCAATCCTCCTATGCGACGCGCATGTATCTTTATTCACCCTTGAACTCATCATCAAGGCTGAAAATTTTCTCTTGGGTGACCAATCCTTTAGGAAACCTATTTGTCTTCAGCTATATTACATGGTCACCATAGCTGTCCTCAGAGACCAGCTTGCATACTTGATGAAAATTCAGCTTCATTTTAGATAAACTGGATGCTCTGTGCATCACTGTTGAACACTTGCTAGCAGGTGTTATTGTCTGGAATGTATGGTCTGATCACCATCTTAATGTGCTGAGTGTTTCCTTTGACAAAGTCCTTAGTAGCAGAAAATAGTGAACCGAGCGTGGCCATTTTGTTAGCCTCTTTATTCATTCTGCGTGGGACTACCTGCATACTAAGGGCATCAAATCTCTCAATTAGGTCCTAAAATCTATTTTTATAATCTTTAAGAGGATTATTCTTTGTCTAGGAATTTGTTGGGTGACCTAGTGGATGACCAATTGTGTGTCCCCAAAGATCTGCAGCGCTTTAATTTTCTTCTTTTCAGCAATTAGCAAGCCATGTACCAGTGCTGTCATATTCTTCCACATTGTTAGAGCATGCAAACTGTATCCTATGTGCAAAGAAGAATTTCTCTTCCTTAGGGGAAATGAGAACCACTCCTACTCCCGTGTCATTTCTACTTCTAGATCTATCAAAGTACAACTTCCATAGACCAATTTGAATTTTGTCTAACATGAGCGACGTGCGAAAGCGTGGCATCTTCTTCTAGAATGCAATAAGTACCAAGTCCTGATTTCATAGGATTCTATTTCTTTAGCATATGGATCAAATTTTTTATGTCTTTCCACCCATTCATCGAGAACTAGGTCTGGAACAGAGGGTGGAAGAGATTAATCTTCAGGAACTGAAACTTGTTCTTCCTGGATAAGACAATTGGCTTGGAGAGGGGATAGGACATACAACTCTACATGAGAAGAAAATATAGGCTAAACTTGTATGGTAAACTGGGTACCATAACTTTTCTTGACTAACATATGAGACCAATAAGAAAACATGTAACCACCCACCTTAGAAGTAAATTTTCTTGATAGACATAGGGTAAACAAAGGAGGCAGGTCAATAATTAACACATCTTGAGTAATTATTAGGCTTGGAAATGCATGGAGGGTTAACTCAAGATCCTTGATGACTCCTAAAGGTGGTTACAATTGAGCCATCAGTTGTAGGAATCCTTTAGGAAAGGGCTATATTTCAGACCTAAGACATTAACTATCTTCTTAGGCATAACAAAAGTACTAGTGCCTAAGTCAATCAAGCAGTTATGCACTAGGTGTTTTCCTATAATCAAGGACATATAGAAGGGTGGGGTTTTAGCAAATTTACTTACTTATGTATCCTCTTCTTGGTAGATTCTGATAGAAGTGCGTGGCTTTTGTATAACTAGGTCAGCTCACATGGAAGTTGCGCCAAAGCTTCATACAACAGATCCCGCTGAGATGGAATGGTCAAGGCAACCCACATTGTGACGTTTATGTTTTTTTTCTTCATCTAGTCAAAAATACTGAATGGAAGCCCCCCCACCTTGTGCATTTGAATAACAACATCCCTTCTTGACTCTTCACGTGTGGAAAGCCTAAATTTTAGATGGGGCTAAGGCTTGGCCTACCAATATGAGGAGCACAGGTTATTTTAGACTGGAACTTTATGAGGGGCCTCCTTATCAGGGATTTGAATGTTTTTACTGTACGATGCCTTTTTTGATTCTTTCTTGTTCTGAGGATCTTTTTGCTTGCTGTTTAACCTAACGCCTGATTCTAACACTCTCTTCTTGTATCTCATGTTTTGTCTGCAACTTGGGCACGTAGTCTATTTGTATCTTCTGCAGCTTTGTTGATTTCATAGACGTCCTTTGTGCCAAAGAACATCAAATTAGACTCTAGAGGAAGTTTTGGTCCTTTTGGATTATCTGTTTCATGGGTGCTTATTGAGGGCTCACAAGATGAAGCATTCTAGATCATGAACGCTTGGGCATGCACAACATTAGCACAATGGTACTGACTATGAGGCATTTTGCAAAGGAAGCACTATTTTGACTCTTGTGCCAAGTTGTTCTAAATTGGAACAAGTTCTCAGCTCGCACTCGGTGCTGGGAGAGAAGGTGCAGGAGGGACTACTTGTAAGGGAAAATGTGCATTAGGCTGCCACCTATCATTATACTGGTTAGGCATGTATATTTAATTTCCGTATTGATTCCACCAAAGCTAATTGCCTTATCCATGCGCCTGATTGGAATTGCCTCTATATTCTTGCACCTGCTTCTTTTATAATGATATGACCTTGTTTGATAAATTTCTGATCAAGACTTTCAATTATTCATCTTCCTTTTGCTGTGATGGAGAATAGGATGTTGAGGAAAATGGTTACGCGCTCTGCTTAGGAGTAGAAATAGAGGCTACATAAGGGTGGGGTGCTTGAAAATTTTCTTGGAACAAGGGCATAGGCAGTCTGGGAGCTAATTTTCTCGCCTGAATAAGACTATTTTCTACCCTTACTATAATACTATAAGCGTCTGGTAAGGTTCTACCTCCCATAGATTGTATCATAACTAAAATATCACTGTTGAGTTCTTTTATATAATAAAGGAAAGCATGTTGGGATGTAGGTCTTACCACAAGAGGGATTATGTTCCAAGTCTTCTAAGATATGATGTTGAAATCAGTCATCTACTCATCGAATTCCCTCCTTCTTGTTGTCAGTTGCTCCACCAAATATAGGTGATCTGACTTGTCTTCAAAATAATTACATAGAGTTGTTCCCAGCTCATCCCTGGTGCTAATAGATCCAAGTCTCAATCCTCTATAACACTAAAGTGCTTTACCTTTGAAAGAGGCTGCAAGTACCCTAACTACTACATTATTATATGTGATCAGATAAAGTGAACACACATTATCTAAATCCTAGATATGCTCTTGAGGGGTGAGTTGATTCTCACTAGTGAAGTAAGGAATACTCTTGAGCATGCCATTTGGTAGATCGTGTTGCACGAATAAGAGTAAGGGACTCCCTCCATCAAAGTTTTCAAATTTTCTTAATGGAGGAGGTTGTTGATTCATCATTGCAGGGTGCACAGGTTGTGTGTTTTGAGGAGGATTTGAATGGACGAGGTGCACTAGAGATAGAGATGCATGTGCAGGATTTCTGGAATAAAATATTATCAGGGATAGCTAGAGGTATTCAAAATAATCTTCAGTTGTTGCACTTCTTCTTGTGTGCACTCTTCTCATGAAAGGTGCTCAGGACTGCTGAAACAGAGATTTTTAAATATTGGGAGTCACCAGATGTGTTTAAAATGAGCCTCCTAAGGCTGAAACTCTATGTTCATACACTAGAAATAAGAGATATGAAATTTTAGCTTCCAATACTGGTCCCATCGGGCATGCCAGAAACTTTTGGTTTCTCAAACATGCACCTGCATCTCGAGATCCAGAAGGATCGAGGTGTTTGAGACCACAATGGAACCATCCCCAAGTTGTGGGACCTTGTGAGCTTGGGACAAATCTCTAGAGAAGGCTAGTTCCTCTATCTATTTCTACTGCTACTGCTACTCCTAGTGCTGAAAGGGGAAACTAAGCTAAGAATGCCAAGGGACCAGGGAAAGAAGGATAACATGAAGTAAACTACACTAAAAGGTGATAACACTAGAAAAGAGGGGTGAAAACTATCTGTTCTGAGTGACAATGATAGGGAATGCATGAAAGGAGGCTAGGACACGAGTAGCATAACGAAATACACATTCACCAGATCGTTCTCATAGAACACAACCAAGTATGGAACTACAGGGGACTTGAAATAGTACAACAATACACAATGTAAGAGAAGAGGCAAGAAGAAGGAATGCAAAAACGTCAGGATAGAGAATAGTCACAAAAAATCCTTTTATTACTTCCAAAAATGCATAGAATTGTTACAATGATAAGGAGGTTGATATCCACTTACAAGAGCCAAACATGGAGGTCTACAACTCAAAATATAGAAAATATGGAGTGCTTAGCAATATGCGTAAGTATTTAAAGTGTCCAACATAATATAATTACCCTTGCTCTTACATTTATAGATGAATCCATGGAGTAAGAAGGAAAAAGGAGGGAAAACCTTAATTTGAAACACAACCATAGACATAGGAAGCATTCAATGCCTACAATTCCACCCCAAAACTGTTATGTATGCATCAATTAATTGTTCAGTGCCTTAAAGGAGGAATAACAATGGATCATATTGAATCCGATTTGGTTGTTTGGGCAAATAGATCCTGTATTAATGGCACAAAGACATTTCTTCATTTTTCTCCCCACCTAACCTCTCCAAAATTAAAGTTTCAAATCTTCTGTGGCATAGAAAATATTGAGCTCTTTCCAATGGTGCTAGCTTTTTTAGAATTTGAGCACTGAGTCAAAAGATATGCCCTTTTGAAATTTTAATCGGGTCTGTACAAAATGGCAGGCACCAGCTACCAAAACAGGCTCCCTTTTGAAACCGGATACATGGAGGGTTGACGCATGTCTTAGGGAAGCCTTTGTATTTTGCTTTTGAAGTTGCGTTGGACTGAGAAGTGGCTTCTTCTGCGAGCTTTTCTCAATGATTTGACTATTCAACCCAACTCTTGTCCCTTTTGGACTCTGAGACACTTGGAAGGCCCACACTCATTTAAAAACCCGCTCAGGATTTTACCCTTGAGGGAGTGTCATTAAGACACATGGCGTCTTCCACCTACATTCTATTCTTATTCATTTTGGGCCCACTCTCCTTTGACCTCTATTGACCAGTTGCTACGTGGAGGTTTGACAAAAGTTTGAGTCTTCGACCTGGATCCTGCTTTTGAATGTGCATCGTTAAGACACTTGGTACCCTCCGCTAAGTCAAAGAATTTTCAATGGCCAGTGTAACTTTTTGGGGCTTTGGATGCATGGAATCTTGGCACTAATTTGGGTCTTTCCCTTTGGATTTAATCTTTGGAGGTGCACCATTTGGACACTTGGCAGCTTCCATTGTCTCCTCCATACTTAGCCAATTTCAGGCTTGTTCTAAGTCATTTGCAGAGCACAAAGACTTTGAGCCTTCAGCGTTTCTTTTCATTTGAGCCTCTAGTTCTTTGACATTCTTTCTTCTCCCCGAACTTGTTATTCCATTTCCAAGCCCGACTGTAACTTTTCTTCTATATTTGAAGCATGGATTCACTCGATAGAGTCATTTCTCTAATTTCTTCTTGCACAGGGTCATGTTTGACCAAGTCTGTCGAGGGGAAAAATTGGGATAACAATATCATCCAAAGAGAGGGTAGTGATGGATTAGATGATCTATTTCTAGAGAGAGGTACGTCTGATATTTGGTCAGCGATGGTTTGTCGTATGAAATTTTTTTGATGGACGAATTTGATTTCTAGGTCTGCAAGAAGCATGATCCAGCATGCAGCACATTTATTTTGATAGGACTTGGCGTACATGTAATATAAGAGGTTGGTATTGGTGACAACGAAGTTTTTTTGGTTAAGTAGGTAATTGCGATAAAAACTAAGGATAAGGAGAATTTTTTGATGTGATTGTATCTAGTTTCCTATTCTAAAAGTGTATGGATTATATAATAAATTGCTTGTTCCTTATGTTTCCTATCACAATGAGTGAGCATGGCACCCAAGGAATGGTCACTAGCAGAGATGTAAAGATAAAATGGTTGGTCATCCTTAGGGGGAATAAGCACAGATGGTTAGAGGAGGTATCGTTTTAAGGTGTCGAAGACTTTGTGGCATTCATCATCCCATTTGAGGGAGACATCCTTTTTGAAGAGATGATGAAATGGGTGGCATCGGTCAGAAAGATACAAAATAAAGCTACGAATAGATTTCAACTTTCCTTGTAAACTACGAAGTTGATGAAGGTTAGTAGGTGGAGGCATTTTGAGAATAACATTGATTTTATCGGGGTCAACTTCTATGCCACACAAACAAATGATAAAACCAAGGATCTTTCCAAAAAGGACAGCGAAGACACACTTCTTGGGTTGAAGGCGAACAAAATATTTGATGAGACGGTTGAAGATGACCTTAAGGACTATAAGGTGTTCGGCCTGATGTTTGGATTTGGAAATAATATCTTCAACGTAATCTTCCAATATGTGATGCATAATGTCATGAAATATATAAGTCATAGCCCGTTGATATGTGCCACTGGTGTTTCTAAGGCCAAAGGGTGTGACACGATAGTAGAATGTCCCCTAAGGAGTGATGAAGGTAGTTTTTTGTTGATCTTCCGGGGAAAGTAATGTTTTGTTATAACCTGAGAAACCATCCATTAGTGATAACATATCATGGTTGGTAGTGAGATCAACTAGTTGGTCAATGCTAGGTAGAGGAAAGTCATCTTTGGGGTAAGCTAGGTTAAGTTCAATGAAGTCTATGTAAATGTGGAGTCCCCCCATTGGTTTTCTGATAGGAACAATGTTAGAGATCCATTAAGGGTAATCAATGGGTAGGATGAAGGGAACCAAAATAAGGCGTTGTATTTATTCTTTGATAAGAAGGGAAATGCGAGGATGCATTTTCCGCAGCTTCTATTTCATGGGTTTGGCATCATGAATAGTGATGATATTGTGGACCACAATGTTTGGGTGAATACTAGTCATATCAGCATAGGACCAAGAAAAAGTGTTGTTATGATCCCGAAGAAAAGAAATAAAAGCTTCCTATTTAGAAACATCTAAAGATTGGCCTATCTTTAAAATGTGTGGGTCATCTTGAGTGTTAATATTGATTTCGATGGTCAATTCATTTAACATGGTTTGTGTCTCAGAAGGTAATGACTAGTGAATATATATGAATCTTCTGTACCAAGGTAGGTGAGAATAGACTCATCATCCTGACATTGAATGACATTAATAGAAGTTGTATCATTATCCATCATGTCAGGGTACATGAAGGGAAGAGAAGAGGGAGCCTTGTCATCTCGTTGATAAGTGAGAGGTCCCACGGAAATGGTGTTCATGAAAAAAAAAGTTATAAGGAATAGATTCTAAATTCATAGACTGCATAGGTGAAGGTGGTGAAGTTGGTGAAAGGGTTGAAGAAGTTTTATCATCCTCAAAGAGTTAAACTCAGGCCTTCTTTGGAGATAGTTCGGCAAAGCCAATACCACTGCGGTCTTTCCGTTTACGAATGGTGCACAGGATGACAGTATGATGGCCTCTTTTATAGAAACCAAATCCAAATCCCTTCCATGCACATCAATGGAGGAAGGTGTGTGTGAAGTGGTGGTTGGTGAGAGATTGAAGGTCGAAGGAAAATGTTCGAGTTTGGGAAGGTGGCTCAGGCGAGTAGGTAGAAGTATCAAGTCCCCCATATGTTAAGTTGGTGCGAAGGTGGGGAGGACCATAAGGGAAAACCTCTCCTATGCGTTGATCATAGCGGGGATGTTGGCAAAGGTTACCATACTCTTGACGAGTATGGAATGTTTCGTTGTTGTATAGGCGGTACTCCCCCAGAGTGAGATATGTAAAAACACCTTCTAAGGGATTGGTAGTTAGTATATGGGTAGTGGGAATGGATGAATCACCGGTAGAAGAGACATTGGTTGGTTGAGAAGTAGATGGGTTACTGGATAGGCTAGCTATAGAGGCTACAGTGGCAATGGGAATAGAGGAGTTAGGTGTGCGAGAGGTAGCGGAAACATTAGTGGATGGGGTTATGGGTGAAGGAGATGTAGTGGTGGCAGTAGATGCCTTAACTAGTATAAGGACATCATTAGGTCGATGCAACATGTTATAGGTTTTGAATGGTGAAGGTTTGGCTAGAATGGTATAGGTATGTCCTTCATGTTTAAATTTTACACAGCAATGTAAGGTTGAAGGAAAATAACCCATGATGTGGATCTAAGGTTGATCAAGCAACACGTTGTACTTGAATTCCCCCTCTAAGACGTATAATAATTTTGGAAAGGTACGAGGGCCCACGTGAAGGTGGAGAATGATGGTGCCAAGGGTCTAAGTTATGGCATCATTGAATGAACGCAACATAACTGGGTTATTAAGCATGCAATAGGTAGGGATGCACATTTGGGTGTATGCATGGGAGGAGATAATGTTGATGTTGGCACCACCATCGATCATAGTGTGTCGAATGCGTATATTATCAATGTAGACTGAAATAAAAAGGAAGGGATATGGATCATTTGATTAGAGAGGTACAATCTCGTTGTCAGAGAAATTGACAGCGGCTACTTGATGAGTGGTAGCGGGTGTAGAGGGGGATGAAGTGGCGAGAGAGGCCACATGGTGAGGAGTGATCATGGAGGCCACACGCATAGGGTCGTTAGGTAAAACCTTGATGCATTAAAGAACCTCCACGAGGGCCTATCGGTGAGACTCAGAGGTTAGGACAAGGTCGTACAAAGAAATTTTGAGAGGATAATGGTGCTATTATTTCATCATTATATGATGGGTGACCCTGTCATAAATAGGGTATGTGCATCCATGGATGGTGATTTTTGGTGCATGTGTTGATGGTATATTAGGCACAGGATTGGCGGATGGGCTGGTTGTTTTCTCCTTTCCATTGTATTTTTGGGCATGAGTAGCAATGTTAACCATATTAATATGGGGTAAGGAGGTAGCTGAGTCATGATAGGTGTAGCGACAGGATGAGAAAAAGTATGGTGATTGCATGTATTGGTGTTGTGCAAAAAAGGTAGCACATTGACATTTTTGCGAATGTTTTGCTACCTTTCTTATGCATACAATATTGATCTCGAAGGTTGGAGGAGGGTAAAAGGGTTTTTGAGGTGGACGTGAAGGTTTCTGAATAGATAAGGGGTGAGGATGTGTGGTGATGGGTGAAAGTGGAATAAGGTCATCCTCTAAAAGATCATCGTTGTCAAAGTTTTCTTCAGGAGGACATAATTGGAGAAGAACGGTCTTTAGACCCTTATAGTTTTCTACATCATGCCCTGGCACATGATGGTAGGCACAAATTTTTTATCATTACACCCTATTGGTTAAGGTTTGAGTGGGTCGTAAGGCCTAAGAGGTGGCAATGTGATGATAGAGGTCTCTAAAATATTTGCTAAGATGTTGGTGTAAGACCCTGTCGATGGATCACAATGCCAAGTAAGTGTAGGTTGAGATTTAGGTGTGAGTGATTTTGGTGGGAGAGGTGCCACGAGAGGTAGAATCAGAGGTGGAATAGGTTTGACCATAGATTTGGTAGGTAGTATTGTTTTAGCTTTGGACTGTATACAAATTTTCTTTCTATCGGCCCCTATAGATCTTATCTTAACTATATGGATCCATAGAGATCCCTCAATAGTTGTCATGGTTCACCGGATCCACCCAATCAACTGACAAGATGGGAAAAGAAACTCTATCTAATTTAAAGACCTATCTAGAATTCTTAACTAGCTATATGGAGGAGGGAGGCCCCTATCTACCTATCGCTCCATTATTATATCACCCATTGGTTATATTGGGGGAGGGGCACTTCCTCCTCTTTAATCTTTATATCCCCCCTATAGTCTCATTTAGAGTTCAGAGTTCATATAGAGATATAGAGAGAGATAGAGAGAGTGCAGATAGAGATATAGATATATATATATATAGAGAGAGAGAGAGAGAGCGAGACTTTAGATAGACATATAAAGAATCAGTTTAATTCAAAGTTCAGATAGGGATATAGAGTTCAAAGTGAGATATAGAGAAAGATAGAGAGATTCTCATTTAGATAGAGAGGTAGATAGAGATGAAGATAGATAGATAGAGAGGTAGATAGATATGAATATAGGAAGATAGATAGAGAGAGAGAGAAATAGATATAGAGAGAGATAGATAGAAAATAGACTTCAAAGAGAGATAGTTTCATTCAGAGTTCTAATTGAGATATAGATATCTCAGGGAATTCATGAATCGCTATTTGTAGTTATGGTCACTCCCTACACTTCGTAGTTGTTATGTCATATGAAATGTTAAATATCACGCCAGAGGGAGTATTTAAGGAGATACACTTTCTTTCTTAGAGTTAGAGATTTCTTCTTCCACTCCACTTGATCGATGTTAGGGAACTGTAGTCATTTTTACCCCTATCACAAAAGAAAGAAACCCCATGCACGCCAACCTATCACCCAGCAAAAGTTGGGTGCTCACCCGAGGCATGCGCGGGTGCTGAGTCTCTCTTTTATGTGAGTTTAGTGGGAAACATTATCTATGATTTGTGTTTAAAAGACTTTCAAATGGATTTAAGACATAAAAGAACCATAGAGCTTAGAACAGCCTCTAGATCCTTGCAGTCATTTCAGACAGAGTACTTAACAGAATCTATAACGTGTACCATGATAGAAAGAAATATACAAACATCCATACTTAGCATAAAATGAAAGAGAAATTATGAAAGAGATGTATGCATCAGAATCATTGATATTCATATATATAACAGGAAACCTCATTACATCCATGGAGCCATTACAGAGGGTCACAAAGAAGCAGACCGCAGTCATGCATTGTAACTGGACTAATGTAACTATGCTACCAAAAAGAAAAATTACAATCCCCTTGCCAAATACATCCTTCCCCAATTCTAATTACTCACTTAATAGAGTTTTTACAATATTTCTATAGAGCTCCACCCACACTCTGAGTCTCTCTTGTTTACTCTATAGGTGTTTGCATTTATAGCCTCACTGGGCTACCAACTCATCTTCCAGTGCCCTTAGATTCGATGCCAAGTGTCTGAATGTGGTCCTCCATGCGAGCATGCTCCTCCAGGCCTGAGCTTCCCACTTTATCCCATGATGTGCTTCTAGAAGATTCTACTACAAGCATGCTCCTTCCTGGGCCAACCTATCGCTAGGATGGCACCTTATCCACGCGCAGTTGGGTCATGATTTTCACTTGTTCTACACTGAACGTCCAATTTGAATAAGTCCCGAACCCTTGGTTATGTCCGCACATGTCACGCATGCCATGGGCTTCCTTAAACCCAATTCTTAAACCCTGCCTTAAGTGTTTTGTCCTTGCATGCCTTTCTTTAACTGGGGCCCTTGCATGCCTACGCGCCTTCTATACTTAGTCAATATTCTAGGGGCCCAACATAACCCCACACTGCACTTGTTCTCTGTCCATGGGAACACTTCCCTTAGTGAGAGAAAGAATACAAATAGGCTTACACCTAGGAAAAATAATAAGAGGATGAAAGAATGGGGAAAGAAGAAAGAATGGGAGAGTGAAATAATTACTGCAATAGACTGGGAAAATCCTTTTTCAAGTCAGCTTCCAATTTATTCCAGGCATCGACTTCTTCCTGTGCTCTTTGGTAGAGGTTGCCAACCATGGCGCTTACCTCTCCAAAATTTAGTCCATCCCCTTACGCACTCATAGTATCTGTGATCTCTTCAATTCCTTGCACATATCCTCCAATGCGTCCATTCTTCGTGTGATACACGGATATAGCTCCTTTAACTAATTTTTTATTAAAGCCCTTAATGTTTCAATGACCTCTAATTTTTTCTCAACCTTGGCAAGGATTTTGTCTCTTTCCACCCTATTCCCCTTATTTTTCTCCTAGAACTCCTTGAGTTCCACTTCATGAGTGGCGACCAGGGTTCCTACCACATTGTCTCTATCCATGAAATTATTGTATGTAGCCTCAGTGGTCCGGGAAGCAGCCCTTACATCAACCAATACCTTGTTGTACTTTGCAACGAGTGCTATGATTTTCAACTTATGTTCCCTTTCTAAGCACATTGCCACTTCCTCTATAGACTCTAAGGCTAATGTCTGTCTTTCCATGGTGAGCACCCTTGTTAAATCCTCTAGGCATCCCAAGGCAGATCCATACTTCTACGTGGGTGATGTTAGGTCCAGATGCTTTAATAGTATGGCCCCGTTGATGGATTTTACTTTCTTATACACAACACTCACCTTGGCCTTTTCATCCTTCAATTCCCACTACCACTGGGAGTTGATTAACTTTTCCTAGCTTAGCTCCTTGGTTAATGTAGCTAGCTCTTCCTCTTTCTCTTTTAGCTCCCCTTCCAGATCCCTGATCCTATCATTTCATCTGAAGAGTCTAACCTCTATCTCAACAGATACTTTGTTAAGCGCATTGCTTAGTTGCTCATCTGAGAGTTGCTGGGTATCCACCACTGGGTTATCTTCTCCTAGTCCTGGAAATGTTACTATTTCCCCATGGCTTACCTCAAATTCTAGCTCATTAAGGTGGGACTCAATTTCCCAAGAGATCATCTTCCTTGTCCATAGGTAGGCAGCCTCCTTGTCAAAAAATGACATGCATACAAGCTCCTCCCTCGGAAGTGTACTCTGGAACCACGTGCGAAACACCTTCTTGGGGTCATCAATATAACCCATCTATGGCCTCCCCCCTTGTGTATTCCTTCCTCCCATGCGTGTACCTTTGGGTATACTTATAGTTAAAACTAGGCCTCCGGTGCTGCCACATTCCTCTTTTGCACTCTCCTTCTCTTTTCTTTATACTGGCTCAACACCCATTCCACTTTGTCCTCCGCCAGGGTCTCAATGTCCCTTGTCTCCTCTTCTCCTACCACCTTGGCCATTTTCTCTTGTGCCGAGCTTGGAACCTCCTACTTCTGTGTGCTAGCCTCTTCATTTTTTCCCATGTCCTAGGCACTTCCTCCTACCTCACAATCCTTGCGCTGCACAAAAAGGAACCCTTGTTCTTCTCCACCTTCCTCCTTTGAATCATGTATATTGAAAATAGGTGGCCCTTGATCTTTCTCGGGGTCCTCTTCCCCACTTACTTCTTCTTCACTACCATCCTTCTCTCCTATGTACTTTCCCATACTTCCAGCTTCTTCCAAGGTGGTCTCCTCTTCTACCCTCTACTTTTTCCTAACCATAGATTCTGGTGTAGGTGACTTTGTTTCTTCTTCTTCTGATGACTCCTTATCTGATGGCTTTTCTGGCTCTGGAGTATTTTCTCTGATTATGACCTTTTTCTTGTGCACATATGTATTGGGTCTGGTGCCTACCCTAGGGGAAACTATTAGCTGTGTGTCCACCACATTTGGATATTTCCTTTCTGGTTTCTCTTGAACCCAGTTGGATCCTAAGGTATAGATACCTCATTTTCTAGGTATGTGCCCTTCTCCAACTTGGTCCTTATGCAAATGTAAACACACGCCATAGATCCTCCTGCAATGGGAAGAGTCATGGGCCTTTTCATTTACACTTCATGTGACACATATCACTCTATATATGTGCACTTACCAGGGTAGACCAACCCTTTGCACAATTCCATGTGGTCTTAGTCCAAACTACCAAGGTTCAACTTAAATGTTTTGGACTCCTTGAACCTGTTTACTCCCACTTGGAAGTACTGAGCTATGAAGGAAAAGGGGAGCTTGCACCATGGGCTCCATGAGTCATCTATTAGCTTGAATTTTCCCAGGCAGTAATGCTAGTACACAGCAAATTCTGCCTCTCCCTTAGTGGCCACTGGTAGTTGTTTGGGAATTCTCCATTTTACCCGAACACGTTCCTTAGGCACATGTACCAATTTTCCAAGTGTGCCTTGTGCACAGTTGTCATAGTTTCACAAGTGTACTTCTCAAATATTTTGGTAGGAGAGGGGTCTTCAGTAGGGTACTCCCATACAAATTTATCTGATGCGTCTGATACCCCGATCTCTGTAAACATGATGGTTAGCAGCACATTTCCAAAAAGGATCTTATCACCTTCCTTTGCGCAGTTGATAATTTCATCCATGATGAATGTGGAAAAATTATAGATGGTGCCCTCTGAAATCTTCCTGAAAACATTCAAGCATGGCTTACTGAATTGAGTCCATTGGCCATTCAGCTTTGACACTAGGTGCATGGCCATCTTCATTACTAGATCCTTAATATATGTGACATCATAATACCTTGACCCCCTTTTGCAAGAAAAAGTGGCGATAGTTTCCTTAATCGCTTCCTTGTCTGTCAAGTCATCTTCTAACCCATCTCCTTCATAGATGAGGCCTGTGAAATGTGAAATGAGCAGAGGAGTTATGCGCATCTTGCACCCTGCAAAGTGGAAATAGTCCTCATGCATGCGTGACATCAGCCACTGATACAGTCGCTCAGGTTTCCCGAAGTAGGGCAACTCAAAGAGTTGTAGTAACCCTGCCTTCTCCAACTTGACCTTTACGTCATCATTATATATGGGCAAACCCTCTGGCGTCCTCTTGTTTGTTGGGTGCACTAACTCTAGCACCAACTCCTTTTCAATTGTGCTTTTCTGATGATTATAATCATTTACAGACATGTCCCTAAGATGGGACTCCCACTCCTTCCCCAACAACACTCCATCTGGGTACTGCATTTTCTGCATACCACTCCTCATTTGTGTTTGCTTCAATTTATTGTTGCTTTCCTTTTCCCTTTTCCCTTCTTGGGTATACTAGCTAGTTTCTTGGGTGGCATTTTCTAGGTCTTTTACCCACTTCAATCACTTCTATTACTTTGTTTTTATACTCTCTCCAACCCTAGATCTCGAACTTGTGAAGAAAATTACTTAAACTTGTGCCCTAGATCTTCAAACCCTAATTGGGCTACTCCCTTCATAAGACAGTGTCTTCTCACACTTTCTCCCACACCCATGAAATCCCTTCCTCCTGGTTCGTAAATCCAAACTAGCTACTTGCGCTTCAATTTCTCCAAATTTTTCTTCACATGGATCAGTTTTTTGGAAGCCCTAGTTTGCAAAGGTGTAAAAATCCCTTCATTCTTCTTATACGCAAAGTGAAAAATGAAGTGTCCTGACCCCCTTATTTATAGTTTTTTCCCTTTTTGAGGATTAAGTGCTACTTCACCTACCATTGTACTTTTTTCATTTAATGTGGCTTTTTCAAACAAAGCCTGACTTAAGCGCTTTCCCTCACGTGCCCAACCTATGCATAAAATCCTCCAACCTTCTGGCATGTAACCAATCCAACCTGACAGGAGACTCTTACGCACATGTAACCAGTGCCGAAGGCACTTCTTTTGTCCTGATTTTTACTCTCACCTACCTCAAGTTACTTAATGTGCTTTCTCCTCCTTTGTATGTGGGATCTATAAGTAGCTTTATCTTGGAACCAACCATCCTTTTTCCATCTTATCTCTCCATGTACCTCTTTCAACCAGGCCATTCCACTGGGATTTTTAACACAAAATTTCCTTGGCACTCTATCCATGCACTCCTTCACATTACTCCACCCCACACTAAAATGATGTGTGGTCCTCTACGTAATCACAAATTCTCAAAAAGTAGCAATAAGGTTACTGGCACCTAAGGCACAAAACAAAACAACAATGCAAAAGGGAAACACAAGAAATTCTAAACTAACTGGAAAAACTACCTTATTTACAAACACCAAGAAGACTTATTTATAGTAGGGCTTTAGCCTACTCCCATTGAAGTGTCCAGGAAGCTTTGTCCCATCCAGCACTTGTAACTAGCATGCACGCCGAATCAAGGATGTACGAGATTGTGTAAGGACCCAACCAATGGACTTTCAACTTCCCAAGATGGCACAAAAAACTTAGAATCATGTAGTAAAAGCATCTACCCAACCTCAAACTTCATGTTTCTAATGTGGCAATCATGCCAAGCTTTTTGTTTTGCTTTCTTTATTGTTTAGATCCACCTAGCGAGTGATCGTCTCTCATCTAGTTTCATTAACTCCTCAATTCTTTCTTCCAGTGCTTACTCATTATCTAACCCTCCTACACGTGCCATTCGCAGAGAAGGTAACATGAATTCAACTGGTAGAATAACTTTTGTGCCAAAAACACAACTGAAATGGTGTGGCTTTATTCATCCTTTTATAAGTTGTCTTGTAAGCCCACAATATTGATGATACTTTGTCATCCCAATCTTGCCTTCTGACCTCACAAATTTTGGTCAGGGTATGACTCAGTATTTTGTTAAATGCCTCCATTGTTCCATTTTCTAATGGGTGATAGGGCGTAGTCTTGTGATGAACCACCATGAATTCTGCTAACAAGATCCTCGCGGTCTCATTCAAGAAATGTGTACCCTTATCGCTGGTCAAACTCAACGAACATCCATAGTTTGTGATAATGTTCTCCCACAAGAACCTTACTGCTATGGTTGTTGTGCAATCTTTAGTTAGGGATGCCTCTGCCCACCTGGTCAAATAATATGTGCAAGTGCTGATATAGTGTGACCCATTCCTATGTGCCGCTGGTGCAATAGGGCCTACAAATTTTATTACCGACTTTTCAAAAGGCTCCATGCTAGGTATAGGGCGCAAGGGAATTTCATCTCTCTTTCCCAATTTGTCAATGCACTGACAATGGTCACACGCTTTACAATAGTCTTTACAATTCTTGTACAGGGTTTCCCACCACAAACGCCTAATATCTTAGGCGTGGTGGCATCACCTGCATAATGCCCTCCCACACTTCCTCTAGGATGGCAAGGTGCTCATGCTCTAATACACATTTCGCAAAACACTTCATCACGTCCCAACTTGTATAAGTCTCTACTAATTAACATGTAGGGAGTGGCACGTATGGCTAACTTATTCTTCTGTAATGCCTTCATTCTTTTTGGTGCCACACATTCCTTTAAAAATACCACAATTTCCTCCAAATTTGAGGGCACATTCCGTAATCTAAATATTTGTGCATCTGGCATTGTCTCCTCAATACTCTTCGCATCCTCCCCTGAATCAATTCTTGACAAATGATCAGGTCCATAATTGCTTTTCCTAGGCTTCACTATAATGGTGAACTAAAATTATTGAAACAACAACACCCACCGACATTTACGCCCTTGCAAAATGGGCTTGTTCATCAAATACGTTAATGCCATGTGGTCAGTGTAAAACACAAAGGGTGTTGCCAGCAGATACTATCTAAACTTGAAAAGCACGTAGATTATTAACAATGCCTCGTGCTAAGTTGTTGTTTAGTTCTTCTCTATTGGTGTCAACTTCCTGATTGCAAAACACAAAGGATGATCAACAATTCCTTCACCTAGTTGTGCAAGCACTACTCCAATAGCGGTCCCTAAGGCATCTACATGGACATGAAAGGGATTTTCCCAAATAGGTAAAACATAATATAGGCGTGGTGACAATCCTATTCTTTAATGTATCAAACTCCCTCTACTATGCCTCTCCCCAATGGAAGGAACTTTTATGTATGAGCAGTTCCTATAAAGGTGCAGTGATCTTGGTATACCCCTTGATGAATTTCCTGTAATAACCCGTATGCCCAAGGAATCCACGCACTACGCTCTAGCTAGTAGGCTCCTTTAACCCCACAATAACTGTAACTTTAGCAGGATCTACTAGTAAGCCCTCCTTACATATAATAGGCCCCAATAAAGTCCCAAAGGGTGTATCAAACACACACTTCTTAATATTGATGGATATCCTCAACTACCTACACCTCTCAAACATTAACCTCAAATTGTCACAATGGTCTTTAACTAGACCATACATTATCTAATCATCCAAATAGACCTGGAGAAAGTTATGGATGAAGTCCTAGAATGCTTGCACCACTATGTGTGAAAAAATAGCAAGAACATTCTTCAACCCAAAGGGCATGACTATGTATGCAAAACTTCCCCACTCAGTGGCAAAATTTGTCTTCTCCTAGTCCTCCTTTGCAATTCGGACTTGGTGGTACCTCAAAAATCCATCTGTAAAGGAATATATTTCACGCTCATTGACTCCTTCCAAAATTTCTTCCGTGAAGGGGGTTGGAAAAGGATCAATGACACAAACAACGTTCAACTCCCTATAATCCATGCAGATCCTAATCCGTCCATCCTTCTTGATGTTGATCACCGTCAGACTTATCCATTCCAATTATTCCACTACTTCAATGATCCCAGAAGCTATCATTTTATGTATCTCCTCCTTAACCTTCATGCACAAATTGGGATTCATCCAGTAGGGCCTCTTCCTAACTGGGCATGCACCATCCTTCAATTTTATCTTCATCTCCCCCAAGGAATGGTGAATGCCTTTGAGCTCATGGTACCCATGTGGGAATAAATCCTCAAATTCGTGCAACAGATCAATGATCTTAGAGACTTCCTTCTCTGACCAATAATCTCCAATAATAGATTCCTTAGGTTCTTCTCCTAAATCGATGTTAATGTTCTTTGTCCATTACCTCGCGTGTCCCTACAGAATGGCCAACATAAAAATTTTCTACTTCCTCCCCATCAATCACAAACACCAACTTTCCTTTCTCCTTTTCCAAACACACGGGATCAAGTTGTAACTCTTCTATTTCCTCCATTTCCTCTTCAAAGTGTGCTTCCAAACTTGGTCCACCTAGCAACTCCAAAAACCTATCTTCTGTCATGTCACTATCCCCCATGGTAAGGCACTTGATACCCTCTAAGGCCTTCTCAACTAATGTCTTGGTACTCCAGTAATCAAAGGTTTGAATAAGATCCACTACAAGATTTTTCCAATTCCCTGACTGGTGGTGTATCTCCAAATGAATGTACCATGTACGCACATAACCCTGCAGTGTAGACTACAACTTGTGCACCCAGAGGGATGGTGGAAAAGCTTTTGTGCATTCTCTCTAGACCTGTTCACACTCCTGGATATGGAAAGAGGCAGGCTCCTTCTCATGGTAGTCCTTGATAGTGGTGGTCACGTTGCTCCTACAAAATCTGACAGAGAGATAAATTCTTACCTCGTACCATTCCAAAAGGCTCTCCTGATGTGTAGCCCATCACCATGCCATTGTACCAAGCAGGACATAACTTAGCATCCCTCTCCATTCCTTCTCATTCTTCCATTGAGCTTCCACCTCCTAAAGAAAGATATCAGGGAAGGCTCCTCCTGAATACTTAGGTGGCTCTTTTCTTCCTAGGCACCAAACTATGCGAGCCTTTGTTACCTTGATCACTGACCCTCTCAACTACCATCCCATAAATTCATAAGTTCCCCACACCCAATTATCACATACTAGATTGGTGGTATTACTTATTGACTGAGCATCCTAAAACTAGATAACTCCATTCGTAGGATGTATTATCTCTGGGTCCCTGATTGAGCGCACATGTATCCTGTCTAGAACTTCTTCCCCCAAAGGTTCAATATAGGGTGTCGACTTCGCATCAGCCAAGGGTATAATGACCTGATCCTCCTTGTTTTCAAAGCTAATGTACCCTTTGTTGAACCGAAGGTCCGCATTGTTATTGTAACACCATGGTGCCCAAGTAGTGCTGGGAAATTGTCTGCCTCAGCAAGCGTCAAGACTTCAAAGTTCCTAGTAAACTTAGCTCCCTAAATAGTAATAGCTACATCCTTTAAAACACCAATGGGCATCTCCTCAGTCTTATTTTCCATATACAACACATTCGAAGATGGTTGTAAAATAGGTCTTCCCATTTGATGCCATGCATCCAAAGTTAGAACATTAACCTCCATGCTAGTGTCAATGAGGATGTTACTAAGGAGCCATCCATCAACAACTACATTCAATGTGATCTCCTTGTAATAGTCAAGGCTGTGAGGGGGAAGGTTTACGTGCAAGATCTACCTCTCGCACTCTCCTCCGGTGCATGGTACCTTCTCTCTCAACCTTGATCCTAGTAAGGGAATGATATTCTCTTGCCTTAGCATTTTACACACCTCCTTGACCTCATCTAGGTCATCCTTTGGCACCTTGACTCTCCTTCCTTGTTCCTCCCTCCCAGATTACTCCTTTAGACACAAGATTTCCCCTTGTAAACTCTGAAGGACATCCATAGTGTCTTGATACACATCCTTTTGATGCGCAAGGTCTGGGTACTTTCCATCAACTACTTCCTCCCTTGAAACCAAGTTCTTCTACCTTGGTATCTATTTTGTGCACATGGCTTCTACCCTTGTTGTTACCAAGACAGGATCCAAACCTGCATCCCATGTTACCTGAGGCATCCACTGGGTGTCTTCCTTCTTAATATTGACCATTGTAGTGCCCTTGTCTTTTTGGTTCTGTTGATTCATGTGCTCAAACAATTTCAGGCACTCCTCATACTTATGCTTGTTTCCACACCATGAGCACTACAACAGGTCTAGGCACTCTCGTTTGTAATGCTCCGTAGACCCACAATTGAAATAGGTTCCATGCTGGAACTCACTCCTTCCTCCTCTGCAGTTACCATGACCATGGAATCCTCCTCAAAAACCTCTTCCACACGCACCTCCATCTACGTGCTCCTCATAACAGTGATCATCATGCTTAGAACTACTGGAAACGCTGGTATGGCACACCCCATGATCAATGGCCTCATGGATTTGATCAATGAGCCTACAGTCCTTAATATCATGGGTTATAGAGGTGAAAATCTTGCAATAACAAGACACATTCTTCTGGATTACACGCTATAGCAAGGGGAACCTACTCACATCATGGTCCCCATGACAAATTTCACAATCTACTGCCATGGCGCATACTATCCTCTAGGGGAAATTATCCTTAATGTGCCCCTCTACTTCACAATCTGTGTACCACAAACCACTGTGAGTCTCATGGGCTGAGTTCGCAGACAAATTTTCCAACTGCTTGGCCATAGCAGTAATCTGAGCCTCTAGGAATGAGCTAACACCAGTATCAACACTACCAACAGCCTCGGCATGCAGAACAAATTCTAATGCCTTGCGCAGGTCTGTAAAAGTTTTATGAGATAAGGCCCTTTTAATAGGGGTAATCAATCCTCCAAAAAACCATTGAGCATGCTTTAAAGGATGAATATCATATGATAATTTAGATAAGAGAGTTTTAAATCATGCATCATACTCCCATACATTCTCTGCCATTCCTTATTGAATCTCCTTCAACGCGTTGATGCTCTTCTGCTCAAACTTAGGAATGTGGAATTGTGCCAAGAATGCATTCTTTAAAGTAGTATATTCCACTACTATCTAATGAGGGTCTTACTTCTTAAACCAGCTATGCACGTGCCCTTGCAACATGGTTACAAACTGACTAGCCTTCTGTTCTAGGGTTATGATACCCTTTGCACGCCATAGCAGTTCACACTTGTGAACATGTTCTACAGCATCCTTAATACCTCCGTAATTGGGAAAATGTGGAGACATTTCAAAGAAAACCTGAGGGAGTGGTTCAGGCACGATTTCACCTAAGCCAGATCCTTGGTTTCCACCTATGTTTCCTCCACCACCTGATCCACCAGGTCCACCAGGTCCTGGACCACTAGATCCACCAGCTCCACCAAGTCCTAAACTACCAAACCCACTAGCTCCTAGTCCTCCTGAACCACTAGATCAACTAGGTCCTAAACCACCGAAGCCACTAGATCCACCATGTTCTAGAGTGGTCATGCCAAGGGTCCCCATAGTTCCACTGAGCTGCGCACTTATGGTTTGTGACAATGCCCCACTACTAATAGTATACCCCGCGCCACTCCTAGACATGAGACCAAAATCTTGTGTGTCTATACCTTGCCTGAAAAGTCCTAACATTGGGTTGGTGTTTGCAGCCATATAAGGCCCAAATGAGAAATTATACCTCTTGGGTGTAGACCAATCACTTCCAATGTAACCAACTAGATCGGTAATATTTTCCCCCTGATCTAGAAAACCAAGTTCCAGGGTCTAGTCACTATGTGGGCTTAGATACACACTAACAGTTCTTCTCTCTCCGCGTGACAAACTCTCATCAGAAGCCAAAGGGGTCTCTCTTATGCACTTGCCAAGATGGGGTCGCATAGACTGATCAGGTTCCACATCCTCTATGTGAACCTCAAATCCTTCTTGTAACATCTGCCACCATACATCCATCACACCTATAACCTTGCGTTGTCTAGAAATTTTCATTTCACATGTTTCACCATACTTGAATCATCTTTCCTCCCTATATTTCTCTGCCACAACATCTACCATCTTCCTCCACCCTAGCTTCCTAACCTAGCCCTCAGAATGGTTTAGCCAGCCATTAGAAATGCCTCTAAACTCATGGTAACCATCAAGATCTTCATAGCCAGTAGGACAACTCATAGAAATGATCCTCTAGGCTCCCGCAAAAATTCAAACTCAGCAACCTCTAAACAAGAATATGTGGAAATGGCATACTCTAGAGTGTAGCTAGCCAATACTCCTTTCCACCAATGATCCACAGCATGGGTCCACATCAGATCTGCATCTTACAGCCTTTGGTATTCTTCTTAGGTCCACACACACGATCCATAACGCCAACTTGATCTAGATGCATAGGTTGTGAGCCATTCATACAGTTCCACTGGGAAACAACAGAAAAATTCCTCATACAGATCATGGTAGAGGTTCTCTTCTACCCATCTATGTGCATCAAACTCAGGTCCAGTGCTGAATCTCTGAGAAAATTCATCCTTTGTGCTCTTAAACCAAGATTCAACAATTTCTAAAGTTAACTGCTCTATCATTACTTACTACACAGATCATGATGCATGTTATTTCCCACTACAACTTTGATAATAGGTCCTGGAAATGGAACCAATATGTAGTCATTTTTACCCCTATCACAAAAGAAAGGAACCCCATACGCACTGGCCTATCACCCAGTGAAATTTGGGCGCTCACCCGAGGCACGCACGGGTGCCGAGTCTCTCTTTTATGTGATTTTAGTTGTAAACATCATCTATGATTTGTGTTTAAAATACTTTCAAAAGGATTTAGGACATACAAGAACCACAAAGCTCAGAACGGCCTCTAGATCCTTACAATCATTTTAGACAGAGTACTTAACAAAATCTATAATGTGTACCATGACAGAAACAAATATACAAACATCCATACTTAGCATAAAATGAAAGAGAGCATATGAAAGAGATGTATGCATCAGAATCATTGATATTCATATATATAACATGCAACCTCATTACATCCATGGAGCCATTATAGAGGGTCACAGAGAAGCAAACCATAGTCATGCATTGCAACTACACTAATGTAACTATGCTACCAAAAAGAAAAATTACAATCCCCTTACCAAATACATCCTTCCCCAAGTCCAATTACTCACTTAACAGAGTTCTTGCAGTATTTCTGTAGATCTCCACCCACACTCTGAGTCTCTCTTGTTTACTCTACAGGTGCTTGTATTTATAGCCTCACTGGGCTACCAACTCATCTTCCAGCTCCCTCAGATCCGATGCCAAGTGTCTGAATGTGGTCCTCCATGCGAGCATGCTCCTCCAAGCCTGAGCTTCCCACTTTATCCCATGATGTGCTTCTAGAAGATTCTACTGCAGGCATGCTCCTTGCTTTTCCAACTTGTCACCATGCTGGCACCTTATCCATGTGCAATTGGGTCATGCTTTTTACGTGTTCTACACCGAATGTTCAATTTGACTAAGTCCCGAACCCTTGGTTCTATCTATACACGCCATGTGCGCCACAGGCTTCCTTAAACCCTGCCTTGCATGCTTTTTCCTTACATGCCTTTCTTTAACTGGGGCCCTTGGACACCTACACACCTTCTATACTTAGTCAATAATCTAGGGGCCCAACAGGCACCCTATTTATATATGGTACAGTCGAATGATATCGATACTACGTGACTTGGAATTCAACATTGGGCTATCAGTTTCCTAAACTTGTCATTATCCCACGAATTAAGAGGTAAATTAGGGAGATGGGAGATTTATCTTGACCACTGAAGAGGAACAGGGCTTGACCTATGAGAAATAAAGTGAATTTAGAGTCCCCTCTATCTATATCTAAGAGGAGATCACTCAACCTTGTTCGACCAGATGGGAGAGACTCACACAATGACAGTAATATACTCCATTTCTATCCATTTTCGGCTAGGCTCCACCCACCCCTATGATTCTAGATTCTCTATATGGTGTGATATAGAAAACCCATATCTCTATTTGTATCTCTCTCTTTATCTTTCTCTATATCTCTATTTGAAGTCTCTCTCTATTTGAATGATACTCTCTCTATCTATATCTATATCTCTATCTGATCTCTCTCTCTATCTATCTAAATGAGACCATATGGGAAGGCTATTTGAAAGCCCATATATTCTTAGGGCTAGTCGACATGGCCCCTATCCCTATATTTAGGATACAAGCACTCCGTTCATAATCTCTACTTTCATCAGTTAGTTCAGTTCAATATGGGCTATCTAGAACTATAAGATATGATAGTTCAGGGTGGGCCCCCCCTCTCTTCTACCAATCCATTTGGCATCTGTCTCTAGTCAATATCCCCCTCTCTTTTATCAATCCTACTGGCATCACTCCTTCGTCAAGAGTTAAGGAGGCTCTCACTCGTTTATTTAGTCTGGGCCATACCATATGGATATGGAGGCTCCCTCCCCTCTCTATATATGGATCTAGTCTAATTGACATCACTCCCTAATCGATCCTACTCTTTTTTTTAGTCTTTAGTCAAGGATTCCCCCAATGCTGATGAAAACTAGAATCTTGTATTTAATATCACTTACGGAGTGAGAAAATCTTATGAACTAAACGAAGGTAGATAGAAGTAAATGGCTGATATTAAGAATTCAGATATAAGTGGATACTCCCCTTTCTCTCTGGGAAGGCGGATCCATCCTATCTATATATGAGGTCTCCCTTCCCTCTCTATATAGATGGTAGATGGGATGGATAACTCATTTCCCTCAAACGAGGAGGGAGTGAGGACTATATGATTATAGGATGGCATATATTGATTTCCTGAAGGTAGAGAACCCCCTTTTAATTCATTGGCCATGCTAGATAGATTTTTGGGATGGGATATGGGCCAATACCCTATATATAGAGAGTTTCATGCATGCCCCTCTTCATATAGATAGTATAGGGGAGATAGGGAGATAGGGGGCCCTCCCCCTCTAGATAGCCAAAGAGATCAAAATCCATATGAGGGGTTATCTCCTCCAGCCCAAGTATATAGAATAGAGAGTAGGCCTTTGGGCCCCCCTCTCCATATCTAACATTAGGGATCCTCTCCTCCCCCTCCCATAGATAGGGCAATCATTCCCCAAATGTAGATGTAGGCCGCCCACCCCACCTATTATAGGCATAATCATAAGTAATATATAGTACAGGTGTAATTTCTTATCTACATTTGTGTCATCTATCTATACTAGCCCTCTATCTTGGCGACCTCAATCGATGGCCCAGGGGGATGGCACCCTATATATAGACACTATCTATATTTATGTTGGTCAAGCAACCTCGATCACTAGCCCCAACCTAGATATAGATAGGGGGCCCTCATCGAGTCCCTCCTCTCTCGCTGTCATATAGAGATATAGGGACCCCCGAATCTCTATAGGGTAGGGAATAGATCTCTCTAGATGGGGCCCCCTCCCTATATATATTATCTTATTATCTAAGGGCAGATATAGAGAGGGGCCCATACTATATAGATAGATAGATAGATAGATAGATAGAGGGGAGATTTTCCCCACCCCGAACTATCTTATCTTATCTTATAGTTCTAAATAGGGCCCTGGGACAACATAAAATGTGTAGATAACCCATATATCCTTCTAGATGACACGACTGATGATTGGTCTCATATATCCTCCTATTCTATATGTGATACAACCAATCATATCTTATTGTATCTATATAGGGGGCTATCTAGTACTAGCCAATGTAGAAGTGGGTGCAAGGGCAGGAGGAATGGATAGAGGCATGTTGTATACTAGCTATCTTGATGAATCTCAAGTGGATGAATGAGCGAGATACTATTGTAGGGCAACCAGGTTTTGATCAAGGAGTCTTGCAAAATCCTCATCATTGGTACTGATGATAATGGGTTGAGTGGGATCCATAGGTGATAGGATGGAAGGAGGTGATAGGATATGTAGGAGCGGCTGAAGGTTGACATGGAATAAGAGGGTGTTGGCTTGGCTAAGAGTCAAAACCATGTGAGTTAACGTAGATCTAGTAATCTTCTTTTTTGTAAATTACTCAAAAAAATAGAAGGAATGGAGAAAAACAGTTCCAGAAGGTGAAAATTGGTGTTGTTTTAATTGAAAAATTAAAACACAAGAACTAATGACGGTGATAGATAACCGATGAAGGTTAGGGTGACCAATATCAGTTACTGTGGAATAATAATTTTTTTTATAAATGTGGTAATAACTGATAAAAATGAAGAAAAATCTGGATTTGACAATGATTTCAAAGACCTAGACGTATGATGATGTACTTGAGAAACCCCAGAAAGAACATAAAAGTGATGAGTGTTGTTTTGGAAAAATAACCCAAAAAAGTAGGAAACTGACAATGGTTAGGTAAATCAATGATGTTCGCTGGATCGACACCGTTCACTGTGAAATTTGAAAAGATGGATAAAATGGGATTTAGTGACTTAGATCAGATAAAATACCAACCCAGAAACTTGAAAATGGTAATGATGGACCCCAGCACACTCAGAAACAATCGGAATACACCAACTTGATTATGGAGTGTGAAAGGAAGAAAAGAATGAAGAAAACGACCTCACAACTCAAAACACAAATCAATCAAAAACTAAGAAACACAAAATCCTATTGGTGAATTTTATGTTTTAGCTTATGTTATTTAGGACTCACTTATGAATAGAATAAATTTTTTGGTTTGATAGAAGGTTCCCTATGAAAAGCCAATATCTAAGGATGGTTTCAGGTAAATTTTTGGCACGGGGGGGGGGGAGATCCTTTCTCTGAGATAAGGACTGGACAGAGAAACCAACTTGGTACCCATTGTCAATCCTCCGATCATGTGAGCATTGACATATTCTTCCAGGTAGGATGATGTTTAAGAAGATGTGTAAATTGTTTATATGGTTTGGTATAAAGAATGTGTAAAGTGAGCCACAATTGAATTATTCAGCCATCAGCTAGGCATGACTTCCAACATATAGGTTTCCTTCAAATTAATGTGAGCTATAATGTGACATACAAAAATGAAATGCAATTTTTTTAAGCCCAAATCCACAATTTAGTTTGATGTAGTAAATAGAGAACAGGAAGAGGAATGTTCTTTCACTAAATGCAATACAGTAGAAAGGAAGACGTGTTCTTTTTAGAGCACCAAAAGCACAATTTATTTTAGACAAAAGAAATAAGGAGAAGATTCTAGAGAAGAAAAATTAATGTGAATATTTTTCAAAGGGAAATAAACACACAATTTTTTACCTAGGAATGAAAAAATGCAAAAGAACCCCTGATGGGTCCCACCGCCTATGCCAAAATGTTTCACTGAATTATTGTAGGTAATGAAATTGATAAGGTAAAGGTCAAGGAGGAATACCTGTTATTATGTAGTTTGTAGGTTGATTGTGTGCGTTACTGATATTATCCAAGCTACTTGTAGAGAACTCCTTTTTTTTGGAAAGGACTACTTGTAGATACAAAACAAAACCACCAAATAATATTAAATAGCAATATTTAGAGGACTTCCTAGCAAGGATAGATCCAGGAAGCATGATGCTTCCTCAAATAACTATCAATCATATGTTTTTTATCAACTTAATGAAAGTAAATGCGAGAAATAAAGGTCCTATTGCTAACACTTTGATTTAGGTATCTCAAAGTGTTACTAACAAACTAGATTAAGAAAGGTATTAAAATCTAAACTAATCTAGCATTAGGTGAGCTTTGTTTCTTGTTGGGACATGTCATATGGGTATTAGGTAAGGTCATAGAGGTATCTAGTAAGGTCTGGGTGGAATTTAGATGATGTTAGAGGTAGTTTGGTGAAGGTTAGTAGAAAACATAGTGACCAAGTCGGTTTGGTGACTAATGTCGATAGAGAGGGGAGACCAATGACGGTTAAGGTGACCAGCGTCGGTAGGTTCAATTTGATATAAAATTATTAAAAAAAATATTTTAAGCTCTTTTTGATTGTACAGAGAGTGAGGGAAGTATGGTTTGGGTTATAATATGACTGAGAAGACTCAGGGATACTAATAAGGAGGTTTAGAATGGTGAAAAGTCTTGGCATGGTTGAATAGTGGGTTGATGGGAGGAAGTTGATGTAAATGGAATAGAGGGAATAAACTACTGAAAGAAAACAAAGATCTATAAAAGGAATAAGTCAAATGATTAGGATCATAATACTTACTTGATGTCTTGCAGATCTTGGGAGGTGGAGGAAGATGATAGTTGATCAAAGAAGAAATTCTTGAGTCCGGTTCCATGGAAATACAGCCTTTGTACTCCCGTGAGTTTTCTAATGCTTTGGAAAGATGAATCGGATGCTTGTCTTTCATTGTGGTTGTGTGTATTCGTCATCTGGATGTATGAGGGCTTGAGGATTTGCACTTGAATGCAATCAGGCTCCAATCATTGAATGTCCAACCTCAATAAAAGGTTACAAAATTGGATATAAGGTAACCGATGATGGTTAGGGTGACTGACATCAATTGAGGGTTAACCAACATTGCTTAAGGTGGGAAATCCTCGGTTTGCCAAAAATAGGAAAATCTTGCTATTTTTTTGGTGCTCTGATTGTCAGTTTGTGTCTTAAGTGAGGGTTAACACTTAGATAAGTGAGATTGTTGTTGGATAAAGAATAGGGCTTTAATTTTAGGTTTAGACTAAGTCCCAGTTAGTTAAGATAAGTGGAGACTCGGTCTTAGTTAATTAATAGACTAAGAATAAGTCCATGACGAGGTGTCTAGGTGATGTGGCTAGATGAAGTGTAAATTAATTTAATTAAAGTAATTTAATGAATTACTAGTGTGAGGGTTATCATTAATTAAATTGTAAGTAATTAAATTAATATGAATGCGGGGTAAGGGGTCATGGTTAGGTGAATAAGTTACGTTAATTAATAAAAGGGGACCAAGGGGAGTGTGACCCAAATTTGGTGTCTACATTTGCCCCTTTTTCGTGTAGCTTGTATTAGTAAGCAATGCTAACAAAAATAGAAAGTGTTTTCCCCAAGTATAGGTAAGAGTGGGGTTGCCCCAAGTAGGGCCTAAGGTGAGGTTTCCCCAAGTGTCGGTGGAGGTGATCCTCCTTAAACCAAGAGTTGATGAGGTGTTAGATGGAGTCAGGGAGTGGTTTGATAAATGGGTAAGTGATGAAAGTGAGGGTAGGTGGGTTATAGTTAATGGTATGGTCACTGTGGGTAATGTGTAAGGGTATATTGGGTAATGGGAAAGGACAATCGAACACACACACACGTATAGATTGTGATACAGTGTCAAGTAGAAGAGCTTTCAAACTCTACATCGTCCAAGTTTGATAGGTTATCCAAATGGGGTTGAAGTGATTCAAGTATCTAGGGTACATGATATGGTCCAAAAACACAACTTAGGTTAGGTGTAGTAACATTTAGGTATGATCCAGTGCACCAAATTTTTGGTCAAGATAAACAACATGACAATAGGCAAGGTAAGGTCATTAGGCTAAACAACATGGGTAACAACATTGCAAGGTATAGCGATTACAAAAATTCATATTGACACTAAGGCGATGTATTTTAGGTCAGGGTATGTTTGGTTGGGCACAAGTAAGGCTGAGGTATAGGTAAATTACAAGTACCTAAACATAGGTAAGGAAATGTAGGCTTATGGGTAGGGTGTAATAGGTGTTGGTAAAGGTAAAAGGTATTTTGTCAGTAATGTTTTTTAGGTCAAAATGCGCATAAGGTGACTCAAAAGGTAATAGCAGGTGACTGATGTCGGTTGGCTAGGGCATGATATGACTGACATTTGTCATGTTTATTAGGGACTAAAAAATAAAAAATCCATGTTTTACAGATTCATTTTGACTATGCCGCTTTTAGAAAATGATAGAGGAGAAGATTTGGAAAATCACAATATGAGGCGTTGAGCTGAGTTAGCTAGCCATGTAGCAGGTGATTGGTGTGCGATCAGTGGGTCCACAAGATCGATTTGATTGATTCGATTCATTTGGAGGGGAGGATTTTATTTGGTTATGGCAGAGGTGGGAGATGGAATAGGTGGACCACCAGCACAGTGACAAAACATGCCACCAAAGAGACGGTGTCGAGATGAGGTAGGAGGTAATTTGAATCCGTCATTTGATTGAAAATGGTATCATTGAAATTTTTTCAGTTTTAAAAATTGGGTGGGAGTTTTAATTTTAAATTTATGGGTAAAATTGAAGGAAAGGAAGGGTGGAAAAATCATACGTAGGTTAAATAGGATGGGGAATGAAGATAGGAAAGGTTTGGGTGGGTGGGAGTAGGTATTTAGGTTGTTTTATGAATTTTTAAGAATGGGGGGATGGGTTTTGATTTTGGGTGCTATGACAGAGACTGACATCAGTCAAGGTTTGGCTGACGTCAGTCAGATTTGGCCAACATTTTTCAAGTCTTAGGTAACTGACATCAGTTAAGCAGAATTGATGACGGTTAGGAAAGACCGGTGAGAGTCAAAGCGATTGGCGATGGTTAAGGTTAAGAGTATAAAGGTGTAAGAAGGGCTAGGTAAGAAGAGAGTAAAATATGATTGTGGAGATATGGGATAGGTAAGTAGGTGAAGTGAACTGAGATAATGGGTAATAATGATAAGAGTTAGTAGGCTTGTAGGTGAATTAGGTAAATGGGATAGGCACGATTGATGTGGTTGGGTGTGGTTTGGTCTGTAATATGTGATTTGAGCTACTAAAATCTTGACATAGTTGTGTTGGATGATGCAGGTGAGGGAGGAGGAGACAGGTGAGACTGGCCCAGAGGATATCAGGTGGGGTGATGTGTAGTCACTTGATATGATCATTGTTTTGATTTTGATATATACACCAGCCTGTGTGCCGAAGACGTGAGATTGTATATGAGATATTTTGAGACACTTGTATTTATTTGTATCTATGTATATATGTATTGATACACAAACTCTCCCATTTATATAGTTTATGATGTTTATTGGATAAATGACTTATTTTGTTTTAATTTCCATTATTATTGTGTATTGATGGAAACTAGGTGAATTAAGCATGATCGCATTGATTTCAAGTAGACATTATTGAGTTTAGGTCAGTTAGGCATGGTGGATTTTAGGTCAGTTAGGCATGGTTGAGTTTAGGCCATGTAGGAATGATGGAGTCAAGGTGAGTTAAGCGTGGTAGAGTCGCGTTTTGTGTTTTGATTTAATTTCCAAGTTATTAGTATTATGGAAAATAAATGATGATGTATATATATGTTGTGGTGTACATTTCCAAAAGTTTTATATAGTGGAAATGTGGAATGTATGATATGATGATGTAATCAAATGGTAAATATGTATGTGTTTATGACTGTGTAATTCCCAACTTTTGTGTAAAATGGAAACTAAATAAGGTAGAATGTGAATAGAAAAAGGGGGAAAATGGGTTAGGGTAAAGAGTGGATGAGCTAACTTCTAAGGGCCCCATTCCCTTAAGAGTGTTTCCTACATAGCCCCGACAAAAAGGGGCCTTAGGCTAATGTAGTTCTCCCATAAGCTAGGGAAAAATATGATAAGGTAGATGAACGGGTTGGTAGGTTTTAGGCATGATTGATTTTAGGTCATTTAGGCATGGTGAGTCTAGGTCATTTAGGCATGGTTGGGCTGAGGTGGAATGGGCATGGGTGTTTTTAGGTGAAATAAGAATTCTTAAAATGTAGGTGTTTGTAGATCAAAATAGGCAAGTCCATGATGAAAAATTGAGATTTTTATTTTTGCTTTTGTTTTAATAGATTGATCGATGTAGGAAGTCTATGTGGGATGAGTATAATATCTCCTTGAGGTCTTTGTGAAGATGATCGATGTGGGAAGCTTCAGAATATATATTTTTATTTTATTTTTGCAAGTATTTTGGTGATAAACTATGTACAATATGGCTAGCTTTGTATAGTTGTCATTCAAGGGATCAGCCTATTTATAGCAACAAGGTAGAGAAAAGTAGATGTCCTTTTTTATGGAGTCATCTTTTTTGTGAGAAGTTTAAATCAAGGAGTTTTGAATTTGAAAGTCCCATATATTGATTTTTGAATTAATTTTTGTACTTTTAGGTCATGGACAAGATTATAGAGAAGGATAGGCTCTTGTTATGAAGACAAAACTATAGTACATAGAGATTAGCTATAAAAGATGGGTTTTTAAGTGATGAACGACATGGGATTCCATCTTGGAAAAGATGAAAAGTATCCATGAGAATCATGCCACGAGTAGAGCCATGGTACTTATATTTAAGATAAAGCTAAAAAGTGATGATTAATCACGTGATTCTTGTTTAGTCATTGATCCTTAGAATAGGTAAATGGAAGGTGAATGGTGCTCAAGGAATGAGTTTTGAAATAAATAGAAGGTGATATAGGACTTGATTCAACAATATAATGCTCAAAGATGCAAGGCATTCAGGGGGTCAGGTTCAGGTTTACCTTCAAGTGAAGACAAATTAGAAGCACCTGATCCATAGGTATGAGTAACGATATAGGGTCCAAGCCAATTAGGAGTAAATTTTCCTTGTTTACATTTCTCCTCTTTTGTTACATGTTGATTTTCCTTCAAGACGAGGTCACTTACTTGGAAGGTTCATTCACGGAAATGTTTTTCATAGGCACATTTGATACGTTTCTAGTAGATTTGGAGGTGGTCGAGAGAACTGAGATGACATTCATCTAATAACTCGATTTGTGTCAAACGGTCTTGGTGAAATTCATCATCATTGAGCATGTCGTTAAGTGAGATACGAAGAGATGTAATTTGGACTTCGAAAGGCAGAACACCCTCTGTACCATAGACCAAATAGAAAGGTTTGGCATCAGTTGAGGTACAAATACTAGTATGATAATCCCATAAGGAAAAAGGAATGTGTGTATGTAAATCCTTTCCAATATCGTCAACTACTTTCATAAGAATTTTTTTTAAGGTTTTGTTGGTTGATTCTTCTTTGCCATTGGTTTAAGTGTAATAAGGTGAATAAAATCTCAGTTGAATATCGAAGGCGTCATAGAGTTTCCGTAAGGTTTTTTTTAACTGTTTTCCGTTATCATTGATGAGGCAATGAGGAACACCATAGTGACAAATGATGTGATGGTTGATGAATTCACATATTTTCTCAGCTTTCGTATAAATGAGGGGCATGGCTTCTACCCATTTAGTTTAGTATTCAATAGCGGTAATAATCCATTGATGGCATTGGGAAGAATGAGGATTTATCTCTCTGACAAGATCCAAACCACATTGAGAGAAAGGCCAAAGGTCATGTGCGACCTATAAGGCATGATTAGGGGTGTGATGAAGATTAGAATGTTGTTCACACTTCACACAATGCTTGACATAGTCACAAAAATCATGGTTTAGGGTTTGCTAGTAATAGCCCAGGAAGAGAATGCATTTAGCGATAGCTAAACCACTGAAGTAACCCCCACAAATTCTGTCGTGAACTTCCTTTATGGTATAGGAAATTTTAGAACTGGTAAGGCATTGTAATAGGATACCGTCAAATCCTCATTTGTAAAGAAGACCACCCATGATGATATAGTGAGAGACACTTTTGAGAAAGGCTCGTTGTCGATTGCGAGTAAGATCTGGAGGAAAAATGGAAAGGGAAAGGTAGTCAGCAAACTTCTTACACCAAAGGTCATGTGGGTCAGGTTCAATGGTTTCAATAATGTTGACGTATCGAAATAGATAGGAAGGTGATTGCATCCTTTGTATTGAGATAAATATTTTCAAGTCAAAGGGTGAAGCAGGGATTTAAGAAGCAAGACAGGCCATGGTATCCACAAATTTATTAGTAGAACATGGGATGGTTTGAAGGTCATAATGGTCAAATGTAGTCAAAAGTATGTCAACATGATGCTTATACTTTTGAAGTATCTCGTTACGACACTGGTATATACCATTAACTTGGTTTACAACTTGTTGAGAATTTCCAAATATATTAATTGATTTAACATCTAAGGTGATGGTCATTTGAAGGCCTAATACAAGTGATTCATATTCAACACTATTTTTAGTACAATAAAAATCTAGTTTGAAAGATAATTACATAGGCTCACCATCAAGAGGAATGATGATAACTTCGGCACCACCCCCACGTTGGCATTTTGAACCATCAAAGAATAAGGTCATCTGGTAAATGGTATTGTCCAAAGAGAGGATACCGATGGATTCATCTGAGAAATCGAAGTTAGAGGATTTATTTTTGGAGAGAGTTGCATTTGCGACTTGGTCAGCGATGGTTTTTCCTTTGACAAATTTTTTATGGGTGAATTCAATTTCTAGGCCTGCAAGAAGCATGAGCCAACGTGAAACATGTTGATTTTGATAGGTCTTGGCGTACATGTAATATAAGGGGTTAGTATTGGTGACAATGAAGGTTTTTTGGTTAAGTAGGTAATTGCGAAGTTTAGTAGCGACAAAAACTAAGGATAAGGAGAGTTTTTTTATGTGAGTGTATCTAGTTTTGTAGTCTAAAAGTGTACGACTTATATAATAAACTACTTGTTCCCCGTGTTTCTCGTCACGATGAGTGAGCATGGCACCCAGGGAATGGTCAATGGCAGAGATATAAAGATAAAATTGTTGGTTATCCTTAGATGGAATGAGCAAATGTGGTTGGAGGAGGTATTGTTTTAAGGCGTCAAAGGCTTTTTAGAATTCATCATCCCATTTGAAGGAGACATCCGTTTTTAGGATATGATGAAATGGGTGGCATTGGTTAGAAAGCTACAAAATAAAGTGATGAATAGATTGCAACTTGCCTTGCAAAATACAATGTTGACAAAGATTAATAGGTGGAGCAATTTTGAGAATAGCCTTGATTTTAGTGGGATCAACTTCTATGCCACGCAAAGAAATGATAAAACTAAGGAGATTTCCAGAAAGGACAACGAAGACACACTTCTTGGGTTAAAGGTGAACATAATATTTGATGAGACGGTTAAAGATGAACTTGAGGACTGTAAGGTGTTCAGCCCGATGTTTGGATTTGGCAAGAAGATTGTTAACATAATCTTCCAATATGTGATGCATAATGTCATGAAATATATAAGCCATAGCCCACTGATATGTGGCACCAACATTTTTAAGTCCAAAGGGAAAGACATGATAATAGAAGGGCCCCCAAGGAGTGATGAAGGTGGTTTTGTGCTGATCTTCTAGGGAGAGTAATATTTGGTTATAACCTGAGAAACTGTCCATGAGTGATAGCATCTCATGGTGTGAGGTGAGATCAACTAGTTTGTCAATCCTAGGTAGAGGAAAGTCATCTTTGAGGCAAGCTAAGTTAATTCATGGAAGTCTCTACAAATGTGGATTCCCCCCATTGCTTTTGTGATAGGAACAATGTTAGAGATCCATTGAGGGTAATCAAAGGTTAGGATGAAGAAAACCAAAAAAAGGCGTTGGAGTTCTTCTTTGATAAGAAGGGAAATGTGAGGATGTATTTTCCACAGCTTCAATTTCACGGGTTTGGCTTCATGAATAGTGATGATATTGTGGACCACAATGTTTTAGTGAATACTAGTCATATAAGGGTAGGACCAAGAAATTTTTTTGCTATGATCCCGAAGAAAATAAGTAAAATATTCATGTTCAGAAACATCTAAAGATTGGCCTCTATTTAGAATGTGCAGGTCGTCTTGAGTGTGAATATTTATTTCTATGGTTGATTCATTTACGATGGTTTATGTCTCAGAAGGTAAAAAACGATGAATATTTGAATCTTTTACACCAAGGTAGGTGATAATAGACTCATCGTCCTGACATTGGATGACATTAATAGAATGTGTATCGTCATCGATCATGTCAAGGTGTAGGAAGGGAAGAGAAGAGGGAGCCTCGCCATCTCATTCATAAGTTAGAGGTCCTAGGGAAATGGTGTTCATGAAAAAAAAAGTTAGGAGGAATGGATTTTGGATCCATAGACTCCATAGGTGAAGGTTTTGAAGTTGGTGAAATGGATGAAGAAGTTTTATCGTCCTCGATGAGTTTGACTCGGGCCTTCTTTGGAGATAGTTTGGAAAATCCAATACCACTATGGTATTTATGTTTACAATTGGTGCATGGGATGATAGTATGATGGCCTTGTTCATAGAAACCAAATCCAAATCCCTTCCATGCACATCGATGGAGGAAGGTGTGGGTGAAGTGGCAGTTGGTGAGATATTGAAGTTCAAAGGAAAATGGTCAAGTTTGGGAAGGTGGTTCGGGTGAGTAGGTAGAAGTATCAAGCTCCCCATACATTAATTTGGTGCGAAGGTGGGGAGGACCATAAGGGAAAACCTCACATATGTAGTGATCATATCGGGGATGTTGGAAAAGGTTACCATACTCTTGAGGAGTATGGAATGTGTCATTGTTGTGCAGGCGGTACTCCCCCAGAGTGAGACATTGAAAAACACCTTCTAAGGGATCAGTAGTTGTTACATGGGTAACAGGAATGGATGAATCATTGGCAAAAGAGACATTTCTTGGTTGAGAATTAGATGGGTTAGTGGATGGGTTAGTTACAGAGGCTATGGTGGTAGTGGGAATAGAGGATTTAGGTGTGGGAGAGGTAGCGGAAACGTTGGTGGATGGGGCCATGGGTGAAGGAGATGTGGTGGCGGCTGTAGATGTCTTAACTAGTATAAGGACATCATTAGGTCCATACAACATGTTACAAGTTTTGAATGGTGAAGGGTTAGCTGGAATGGTATATTTATGTCCTTCATGTTCAAATTTTACACATCGATGTAAGTTTGAAGGAACACAACCCATGGCACAGATCAAAGGTCATCCAAGCAACAGGTTGTACTTGAATTCCCCCTCTAAGATGTAGAATACGTCTGGAATGGTACAAGGGCCCATGTGAATGTGGAGAATGATGGTGCCAAGGGTCGAAGTTATGGAATCATTAAATATGGGGTAAAGGGGTAGTTGAGTTATGATAGGCGTAGCAATAGGACAAGGAAACGTATGGTGATGGCATGTACTGGTGTTGCGCAAAGAAAGTAGCACATTGACATTCTAGCATAGGTTTGGCTAGCTCTCTTATGCAGACCATATTGATCTCAAAGGTTTAAGGAGGGTAAAAGGGTTGTGGCGGTGGAGGTGAAGGTTGTTGAGCAGATAAGGGGTGAGGATGTGTGGTGATAGGTGAAAATGGAACAAGTTCCTCGTCTAAAAGATCATAGTTGTCAAAGTTTTCTTCAGGAGAACATAACTGGTTTAGGTTTTAGTGGGTCATAAAGTCTAAGTTATGGCAATGTGATGATAAATATCTCTAAAATATTTGCTAAGATGTTGGTGTAAGGCCCTGCCAATGGATCACAATGCGAAGTAAGTATGGGTCGAGATGGAGATGTGAGTGATTTTGCTGAGAGAGGTGCCATAGGAGGTGGAATCGGAGATGGAATAGGTTTGACCACTAATTTTTTAGGTAGTACTATTTTATCTTTGGACTGTATACAATGTTACTTTCTATCAGATCCTATAGATCTTATCTGAACTATATGGATCTGTAGGAATCCCTCTATAGTTGTTTTGGTTCACTGGTTCCACCCAATCGATTGACTGGATGGGAAATGAAACCCTATCCAATTTTAATACCTATATATAACTCTCAGCTCTCTATATGGATTGGTGAGGCCCGTATCTACCTATCGCCCCATTCATGTATCACACGTTGGTTATATTGGGGGAGGGGCACTTCCTCATCTTTGATATGTATAACCCCCTATAGTCTCATTAAGAGTTGAGAGTTCAGATAGAGATATAAAGAGAGATAGAGAGAGAGTAGATAGAGATATAGATATATAAAGAGAGAGTTCAGATATATATATATGAGTTTAGATATAGAGAGAGATAAACAGTGAGACTTTAGATAGAGATATAGAGAGAGCCAGTCTCATTCATATTTCAGATAGGGATATAGAGTTCAGAGTGAAATATAGAGAGAGATGGAGAGAGAGTCTCATTCAGATAGAGAGGAAGATAAATATGAAGATAGATAGATAGAGAGGTAGATAGATATGAATATAGGCAAATAGAGATAGAGAGAGATATATATATATAGAAAGAGATATATAGAGAGATAGAGAGAAAAGAGACTTTAGATAGAGATAGTCTCATTCAAAGTTCAGACAGAGATATAGATATCTAGGGGCATTCGCGAATCAACATTCGTAGTTATGGTCACTCCCTGCACTTCGTAGTTTTTAATTCATATGAAATGTTCAATATCACACCATAGGGAATATTTAAGGAGATACACTTTCTTTCTTGGAGTTACAGCTTTCTTCTTCCACTCCACTTGATCGATGTCAGGGAACCCTATCTATATATGGTGCACTCGAACAATATTGGTACTACATGACTCGACATTCAGCATTGGGCTATCAGTTTCCTGATCTTTTTATTATCCTAGGAATTTAGAGGTATATTAGGGAGAGGGGAGAGTTGGATTGACCTCCGAATAGGAAGAGGGCTCGACCAAGGAGAATTAAAGTGAAGCTAGAGTCCCCCCTATCTATATCTGAGAGAAGATCACTTAACCTTGTTCGACCAGATGGGAGAGATTCACACGATGACAACAATATACTCCATTTTTGTCTATTTTTGGCTAGGCTTGACCCACCCCTCATATTCTAGATTCTCTATATGGCGCCATATAGAAAACCCCTATCTCTATTTTTATCTCTCTCTTTATCATTCTCTATACCTCTATTTTAATTCTATATCTCTCTCTATCTGAATGAGACTCTCTCTATCTATATGTATATCTCTATCTTATCTCTCTCTACTCTAATGAGACTATATGGAAAGGCTAGTCAAAAGCCCATATATTCTTAGGGCTAGTTGGCGTGGCCCCTATCCCTATATTTAGGATATGAACACTCCATCCATAATCTCTACTTTCATCAGTTAGTTTGGTTCAGTATGGGCTATTTAGAACTATAAGATAAGATAGTTCGTGGTGGGCCCCCCCTCTCTTCTATCAATCTAGTTGGCATCTGTCTCTAGTTGAGATCCCCCTCTCTTTTATTAATCCACTTGGCATCACTCCATCAGGAGTCAAGGAATCTCCTGCTCTTTTATTTAGTTTGGGCCATACCATATAGATATGGAGGCTCCCTCCCCTCTCTATATATGGATCTATGCTAGTTAGCATCACTCCCTCGTCAATTATACTCTTTTTTTATCATTTAGTCAAGGATTCCCCTACTGCTGACGAAAACTAGATTTTTGTATTCTATATCGCTTATAGAGTGAGAAAAGCTTACGAAATGAGGGAAGTCAGATAGAAGAAAATGGGTGATATTAAGAAAGTAGATATAAGTGGATACCACCCTTTCTCTTCGAGAAGGAAAATCCATCATATCTATATATGGGGCCCCTTTCCCCTCTCTATATAGATGGTAGATGGGATGGATAACTCATTTCCCTTAGACGAGGAGGGGGATGAGGACTATATGATTATAGGATGGCATATATTGATTTCCTGAAGGTAGAGAACCCCCCTTTTAATTGATAGGCCAGGCTAGATAGATTTTTGGGATGGGAGATGGGACAATAACCTATATAGAAAGAGTTCCATGCATGCCTCCCCTTCATATAGATAGTATAGGGGAGATAGGGAGATAGGGGGGCCTCCCCCTCTAGATAGCCAAAGAGATCAAAATCCATATGAGGGGCTATCTCCTCCAGCCCAACTATATAGAATCGAGAGTAGGATGTCGATGCCCCCTCTCTATATATGAGTTTAGGGCTCCTCTCCTCCCCCTCCCATAGATAGGGCACTCACTCCCTAAATATACATATAGGCCGTCCACCCCACCTATTGTAGGCGTAGGCATAAGTATTATATAGTACAGGTGTAATTTCTTATCTATATTTGGGTCATCTATCTATACTAGCCCTCTATCTTGGTGACCTCGATTGACGGCCCAGGGGGCTGGCACCCTATATATAGACCCTATCTATATTTATGTTGGCTGAGTAACCTTGATTGTTGATCCCACCCCAAATATAGCTAAGGGGCCCTCATCAAGTCCCTCCTTTCCAGCTGTCATATAGAGATATAGGGAAACCTGAATATCTATAGGGTAGGGGATAGATCTTTCTAGATGGGCCCCCCTCCCTATATATATTATCTTATTATATAGGGGTGGATATAGAGAGGGGCCCATACCATATGATAGATAGATAGATAGATAGATAGATAGAGGGGAGAGTGTCCCCACCCAGAACTATCTTATCTTATAGTTCTAGATAGGCCCTAGGACCACATAGAATGTGTAGATAACCCATATATCTTTCTAGATTATATGACTGATGACTGGTCTCATCTATCCTTCTATTCTATACGTGATACAACCAATCATATCATATCATATCATATCTTTATAAGGGGATATCGATAACTATAATATACGATAAGATAGTTCGGGGTGGGGTGGGGTGGGGTGGGGGTGTGAGGGTGGAAAAGGCTTCCATCGATGCACTTGTTTACTTTCGATCGAGAGATTGATCCAATATGTTATATTGTTATTTTATGAGTATGGTGATATGATAGATTTAAAGAGCAGTCCATCCAGACTAAATCTCGTCATGGTGTGTTGGACTTGCCTAATGTGGTCCCCCCATACAATTTCTATATAAGGAACCCTACCCCTAATATCATCTTGCTAAACCTGTGGGAAATGTATCCTTGTGGGAAACTAGTTGGTGGCCCCTATACATCTCATTCCTATGGTGGTAAGCGACTGTACTATCATGATACTTGTAAATGTCTTGGTAGGAGTCATATTCTCACAAGTTATCCATCTTCCTATCAATTTCTCCTCTAAGACACCTACCAGCCAGATGGTTTTACTGGGGCAACTCCTTTCCCATAATATAGAGAGAAGGACTTAGATGGATTAGTGGTCTCCTATAATATAAAGTGAGGGGATCAGATGGTTCAGTGGGATGGTCAACATCCATTTATTGATCATCTTCACTCCCAACCTGACATTTAGTGAGTGTGTGTAGCAGGAGAATTGAAATGAGTATGATCCGGATTCGAAAGCAGGGAATGGAAAACCTATTGATTTCAAAGGTTGAGGATGATATGTTAAATTGATCATGTCATTCTCATAAGTGTGCAATGTCCATCATGGTCCATCCATGTTGTTCTAAACTCCTTCTCCGTCACCATGAATGGGATTGTTAGGTTCAAACAAATATATGGTAAGGGACACATAGGGTCATTTATGCTCATTGAGTCAACGTCCACCCCATTCATAAATCCTCCCCCAGAAAATATATATAGATTCTATAGGAAGCTATAGAGTCTATAGGGGGCTATAAAGTCTATATTAGATAGTATATAGGAGGCTATGGAGTATATAGTTTATAGGAGGCTAGATAGTATGCCGTCAGGAGATAGATAAGGGGCAGCCATATCTAGTTGGAACCCCCTATATAGATTAAATATATGTTGATAGCCATACATATAGGGGTCACCCTATCTATAAGATAAGATAGTTTGGGGTGGGGGCACCCCTATAGAGATATAGTTTGGTTGAGGAGTGAGCTTAGTAAACCACGCTATAGATTTATACTATATGGCTAACTCCCCAACTTTAGAGCTTATATATCTATTTGGGCACCTGGTTAGCCATATAGATCTATGGGGTAGGGGAAAACCTCTCCCTCCCTCTCTAGATACCCTATATCTATATCTATATTTGAACTCTATATCTCTATATGAATGATACTATATGAAATATTCACTCTATATCTTTATCTGAATAAGACTATCTAAACTCTTCACTTTATATCTCTATCTTAATGATATTATATGAATGATACTATCTATATGTGGGAGAGGAAAACCCTCATCCCCCTAACGTCAAATGAGTTCCCCACATATAGGTAGGCACACATGATTTAGAAATCAATCGAGTGGTTCTCTACAAGATATAGATAGTTGCATTTAGATAGAGATAGAGATATAGAGATAGATAGAGAGATAGTTCATATAAATATATAGAGTTTAGATAGGGGGTTTCTCTAAACCCTCATCCTCTAGATAGATATATAAGTTGCATATGAGTACCTAAAGGTCCTCGCCCTCATTCTTTTGGTGAGTGGTTCACTACGCTCACTCCTTGATTGGTAAACCAAATGAGTACTTAGAGTTCCTCATCCTCTATATATAGATAGAGGGGTAGATGAGTCCCTAAAGGTCCTCCCCTCATTCAATAGGTGAGTGGTTTTCTACACTCACTCCTCCCAAATAATAGATCTATAGGTTGTCCCTATCTATATAGATATGGCCCTATAGGTCTTTATGGAAATTGGTTTGCTACACTCACTCCTCCCAGATAATAGATCTATAGGTTGTCACTATCTATATAGATATGGCCTTATAGATCTTTATGGTGAGTGGTTTTCTACACTCACTCCTCACCCTCATTCTTCAGGTGAGATCCCCCCTCTCTATTCAACCTCACCCTCCATAGTTCAGATATAGTGGTGGGTGAGTACCTAAAGGTCCTCACCCTCATTCTTCAGGTGAGTGGTTTGTTATGCTAACTCCTCAATTGATATCTCAATTGAGTGCATCTATAGAGAGGGGGACCTCATCCTCCCAAGTAGCCTATATAGCCCCCCATATAGATATGGGGGAGCCTATATTCTATATCTATGGGGGGTATTTTAGTGCAAGGGCCCCCCATAGATAATATATATACGGAGGGGGCTCCCACATATCTGTTATCTATATAGTAGGGGTTTCATCCATAGTTTATAATTCTAGATAGGTGCCCTCCCAAATCTGATCTCCCATAGAAGATAGAGAGCTACCATCGAGGATGGGTCCATTTCTCTATATAGACTAGCCATCTCTCTAAACTAGCCATTTATATATAGAGTGGGGACCATATATCTCTATCTAGAGGGGGACATCATCTATAGATCCCCTATCTATATATATCCAATTAAACTCTATATACAATCACTCATACCCCCGCTCTATATAGATGGGATAGAGATATATAGGTGGGGGGTAGGAGAGGGCTATCACTCACAACCCCATATATAGATAGAAAAAACCTTTGTCGGGAGAACCTCGACCTCCTCTCCCTCTTCCCATATAGAACTATAGGGTCTCCCCTAGCTATAAAATAGAATTTATATAGAGTAAGGCATCAGGAGAGGGTCAGGGTCGGTTGGAAACTATAGATAAGATAGTCACCCTCCACTCTATATGATTTAGTTGGCTTGTATATAGTTTAGTTGTCCCTCTATAGAGTATAGATAGATAGCCTATGCTCTATTTTCTTCGGGGGTCTTCCCATCTATATAGATAGATAGATAGACATCTATGGGCGAACGTCATATATAGAAGATGAGATCTATAGGGAGGGGGGTGTCATATCTAGATATGTCCCCCCTCCATAGAATCTAGGGGATACCCCCTCCCCTTCCTATAGATCTTATCTTTCCTATGGGTGGGCCCTCCTCTCCCACCCAACAAAGGAGGTTTGGCACTCCCACTTATGCGCACCTTTATTAGGAGCCCTTGATATTTGTTCCAATACCCAATCTATATCTTGGGGTCAGATAGGGGTGCATAAATGTCTCACCCCCTCTTTATCCTTTACCGGATATAGATACTATGATTCCTCTATCCCAGATTGATTCCCTCTATGGTCAAGTCTCCCATGAGTCTATTCTGTCGAGTTGGATGCAAAAGTGCAAGTCGAGCCCGGAAGTCAAATATCGATTAAATAGGGTCCCTTGATTAACCTCCCTCTCTATACTATCTTAATTCTATATCAATCGAGTGGTTAGCTACACAATAGAGATAGGGGGATGTGCGAACCACTCACCTGCTTGATGGAGGCTCTTTCTCTAGAGGAAAAGGTCTAAAGAGCCTTTCCCAGGGTAGGCGAGTGTGCCCTATCATATTTTGGGGGCTACATTGATGAATCAATTGATTGGTTCGCTACGGTCACCCCTCATCCTTTGCCTATAGAGTCACCATCATTGGGTGAGTGTAGATAGAGAGATTGGGGGCCCTTTCCCACCTCACTTGGTTCATTGATACTACTAGAAATTCTCATCTTATCTGAGATCTTACACCAGTGGAGAATTATTCGAGCGAAGACCCCATTCGTGCTTCCTTCAAACATGCATCCATTTTCATCTAGTTATCCTCCTCTCCCTCTAGATATAGATAGAGGGGTAGGAGAGAGTAGAAATTCCCCATATCTCTATATCGAGGCCCTTGCCCCCCTTTCTATATATATGGGATCTATAGGGATCCCCCTCCCATATAGATAAGATAATATCTATAGGGAGGGGGCCTCCTCGATCTATCACCCCCCTCCATAGAACAAAGGGGAGAAAGGGGTTTCTAGAGGTACCCCATATCTAGATATGCCCCCTCCCTCGATCTATCCCCCCCCCTCCATATAATAGATGGGAGATAGGGATTTCTAGGGGTGCCTCATATCTAGATAGGGGGGCCTCCCCCAATTATATCTAGTAGGCCCCTATCTATTGGGGGATATGTAGATATGGGTATATATGGCCATATATAGATAGGGGCTGGCCTAGATATAATAGGTAGTAGGCCACCCATATATATAGAGTAGAGCGCCGACTACCGACTGACTATCCAAATCTCTATAGTTTATAGCATAGCAACCCCATGTATTGAATAGGCCCCCCTCTCTCCCATATCTATATAGGGGGCCATATCCATATAGGGGGGTTGAGTGCTTATTGATCGAGTCCCTCCTAGAACTCTCTTTATATAGTCCTCCTCGACACCAACCCCCTATATAGAGAGATGACCCTCCCAATCCAATTAATAGGTGGGGGTGAGGGTGGGCAGGTGCCTATATATGGGGGTGCCTATGTAGATATAGGGGAGGACTAGATATTCCACCATAAATAGGACCCCATATAGAATAGAGAGAGGTTCATTGGATGAGGTGGAGGCTATATAGAGTTTAGTTGGCAGGCCCAGATCCCATATATATCTAGAGGGGAGGGCATTGTTGGCATATATATCTTGGGACACCTCTTTATATAGATGGGGGCTCATATCTATAGATTCTAAAGGGGAGATGTCGAATATAGACTATATAAAGAGTAGATATCCTCGTCATACTATATAAATAGCCTAGTCTCCCTCGATCTATCAATCCCTTATCTATATATGGCCATCCCCTCCCCAAATAGAACTCTAGGGCCTCCCTATCTATTTAGGGGTTGGGCAGGGTGCCCCATATATATATACGGTTACCCCTGGCCCCAACCCTCCCAAACCACTCAACCTCATTTTTATATATCTGGGCGGGTGACCCCCTTCTTGAACTATCTTATCTCTCTGGGGCAGTTGGGGTACAGACATAAATGACCTAATCTCTATATTTTGGATCTAGTAGGTAGAGTAGGCCACCCATAGTTCTAGAGTGGAGTGTTGACTAACTCTATTCTAATCTAATACAATCTCCCTCCCCCTCAGCCTCAGTTCTATATATAAGACATGAGCATAGCATATAGATAGTCCCATCGCACATATCTATATATAGGGTACCCCCCACCCCATAGTTAAAATTAGATGGGGGGCCCTTCTCGACATAGTTATAGTTTAGTTGGCCCCCCAGAGAATATATAATATCTATAGTGCCCCATATCTATAGAGGGGGGTGCATGGGTGCCTATCTAGATAGAGAGGGCACTCGATATCTAGATAGGGGGGCCTATCAGGGTGGGAGAAGAAAGACCTCAACCCCCTCTCTAGATATGGGGTCAAGTGCCCTATATCTAGATAAGCCACCCTATATGGAGAACTTGGTCCCCAAAGAGATCTATAGGGAGGTCGGGGACAAGGTAGGACCCCCTCCATAGAATAGAGGGGATCCCCCCTCCCCCTCTTATAGATCTTATCTTATCTTATCTCATTTTCTCTATGGCCCCCCATCTCTATCTTATCTATATCTAGTATATTTAGGGATTCCCCCATAGTTAGATAAGGGGCCTCATGATTTGTCATAGAAACTCAGATTCCATATCATGGTCAGGAGGATTTCTTGTTATTGATTGCTAGAGGAACTAACATGACAAAAAATAACGGCAGCATTCATAATTCACTCATTCAATTGTCCTTCAAAGATCCTGAGCTGATTAGACTTACTTTTTCTGTTCACAACGGGCTATGTTAATCACCCATTATTTATGAGGTAATTTGCACCCCTTGAAAGAACCTATAATTCATGTCGTGATCACATTTAGACCATTTATTTCTTCATCCATTTATTTAGTAGTTCAACAGACACCCCTCCAACGATAAGATGTAAAGATATCGTAACTTCTCTTCCATTTAGATTGGAGAATTTCTGGATATGTTGCGTATAATCATCCCAAGTGTAGATAATGTGGCTACTAATCTATTGATTTGGAAAGCTCCTACTAAGATGGGAAATTCCTCGATAGAGATGCTAGTACGAGGTGAACTCATATGGGCTAAAGTGAAAGAAAAGTAAATGATAGGGGGATTCAACATGGTGCTTAATAAACCTCCATAATATTTAGTGGGTCGAGTCTTATGCCATAGAGAAGGGGATGGAGGAACTGATCCATGACTCAACATCGATAGAATGCTACCTCTAATTCCCTGTATGTTTGATGGAGTGAGATATTTCCCTCTGATCGAAAAAAGTGAGCCCTAATTACCTACCCTCCAAATTGTATGAGATAGTTAGAACCTATCACACAACTTTCTTGATTTATAGTAGAGATCTCCCATGGCCCCAATCCCCCAACTCTATAGGCCCCTAATAGAATATGGACAAGAATACATGCCCCACTATCTTGATATGGGGTGGGTGCGCAGGTGCCCCCGCTCTATATTTATCGGCTCTCTGTTGGATATGGGGGAGCAAGCATAAATTCCCTCCTCCTCTAGGGGAGATGTAAAGAACCTTCCCCTCTCCCATTTTCATATCTATATATAATCCCCCACTCCCGGATTTATATATATCCTTTCTCAACCTAACCCCCTATATAGAGAAAGGCCTCCCACCCTAATCCCCCCTCTTTATAGATCTATATGGGACCTATAGATCTATGGGGTGGGTGGGTGCCTATAGAGATCTATAGGAGTCTCAATAGGGCGTTGGACTATAGTCTCATTCAGGGCCTCCCTCCATATAGATAATTCTAGATAGGGGGTGGGTGTCAAGCAAAGAAATGACTCACCAGTAAATCCACATCATCTATATATGTGATATGACTGATATCTCATATCACGTATATAGATGAGTGATGTAGCTCGACCCCCTGATGGAAACTCTCGTATAGAAGGGGGGCATCTAGAATCATAGGGGGTCTAGGAAGCAAAGTGCTATATATCTCACTCATCTGGTTTGACCCTTATCTATATATGAGGCTCATATCTAGATGGGGGGCTGCCCCTATATCTAGATTTGGGCCTCCCCCACCCCCCCCCCTCTCTATATGGATTGGATAGTTAGCCTCAACCCCATCTAGATATTATATATAGGGGGACACCATTTCTATTATAGTTATAGGCCCCCCTGTATAGAGATGGGAGCCGAGATATAGAGGGAAGGGGGCACCATCATGAATCATCTATTCATATATATATACATGATAAAATGTGATAGTGATATTGTATACAAGTGATTCATGTTGAATGGAGAAGTGGGTTACTGAGTTTTAGTCACTTTCGCAGTCAGTGGACCAGTGATGGATGAGATTCCAATGGAGGTTACCAAGTGAGATCAGGTCACTCCAACTCAGGGATGATCCAATGCTAGACCCACTAATATATATATGATCTATATGGGCCACTCTAACCATGAAACCTGAATTGATCTCTGAGAAGCCTTAATCTCATAATGTTTTCATTCACTGACTATAAGAGTGACTATAGTTAGATAGGAAATAAATCATATCTCACCGAAACATTGACGTTTATGCCCCCGATGTTCAGTTGATTTCTCTATTTAAAGAGATCTTGAAAATAAAATATTTCCTAACTCTCTATAGCATGGTTCCAGTTAGGGAGATCTTTCCACATTTTCATAGTGGGCACAACCTCTTCATCGTCATGTCATCCAATCCTCTCCCTTTCCATATAGTCCCATTCATGCCCCCCTCTCCCCCTATACCCTATATATATATCATCTTATCTTATCTCATCCAAAGAATATTTAATAGCCACTGAATAAAATGAGAACGGGAATTCGTTTTCTCGTTTCTGAATCTCCCACCCCAACCCCACCCCCATCCCCACCATTATAGGCTTAGGCTTAGGCTATGAAAGGGTGGGCTAGACCACATATGGTTGGTTTCCCTGAGTGGCTATATATCCTAGTTCAATCCTTAAGAATGATTAGGAATGGGTAGGCCTCAAATATTTCTTTCAAGATGATGTATAATTTTATTGAACTTAATGTATAGGAGGGCTAGTGCATAACCTAGGTTCATTACGTTTTTTAAACACCTAGAATGGAGAGCTCATGTAAAGATAAATGAAGTGGGTGTGACATTTTTCTTATTCTATTTCCCTTATTGTTTCCCAACCAACCCTATCTATTATTCCCTAGTCTTTTTCTTTCCTCATTTGTCAATTCTGTGGGCAAAGAAAACACTATGAAATAAACCTTAGTAATCAAACCCAATCAAAGGATATCCCATGTATTTACATAGTTGGATACCACAATCAAAACCCTCTAGCTTCGGTAGCATTCGCCGGACCTGACTCTATTATGTCATTTCTCCATCCCCCAACCTCTCATGTTTGATTAGTATTACATACATCTCCCAAAATGGGACAACCATATGAGTGTGAGTTCAAGTTCCCATTTCAAACATGAATTCAAATCAATATTGAGGTAAGGCAAACATAACAACACTGAGATGTATAGGAAGTGGGAGGGAGATGGGTAAGTATGTCTGAGAACATAACAACGCCGCTGAAAGAATGTGACTAAAATAAATAAAGGTGTCATGCCTTGGGATTCCATTTCTCCTTTCCACCCATGTTCTATACTATGATTCTCCATCCCCAACCCAGATGAAAACGTAATGGCTTCATTCAATACCCAACCTTTGATACCCTGGATGTAGGCATTCAATTTCATATGATTATGGTGTGCAATTTTTATGTCTAACCCCAAAGGTATACAAATGAATAGGGTGGGTGGGATGAATATGACCCAGATATAGAGATAGGTCCAAATATGAAGAGAGGGCATGGGCTTACTATGAAACTTTGAATGGTGGGCCCACAATTTTTTAATCTTCCAACAATCCATTCCAATCTAATTCAATCCATTATTAGACAGAGTGAATAGACGAATGGGAAGAATGGGTCAAGGAAGCGGTTGGTAATTAAAATACCTTATCCATTATGGCTCTACCTTCCCATCTTCTGTTTCATGAACCATCAATTCATGAGGGCTCATTTCTCATGAAATCCATAGTTGGGCGGGTCCAGCAACCCCAGAAATTGTTAATTAAAACCAACACCCCAACCCTATTGATTGAGCCACCTGGACCATTATATCAATTGGATTGGGGGTCAGGCCAACAATTATGAGCTCCCATGGTGAATTCCAAGTCATATTCTCCCTTCAAACAAACACTATCAAATCTACGTGGGTGGGCATCAATTAACCACCATATGCATATAATGTATAATACTAGTTAATATGCCTTATATAAATGGTCTACCCTCCCAGAAGAGGGGAATAAAGTCCCCTTGCATCATACAAGTCGGGAGCACCATCATATATTTTCCTTTTATGGTGATCAATTTCCTATTGTTTGTGGTTAGGCATCTGATTCACCCTCACCCTATCTTTGTGGCCTGGGTGTAAGACCATGAGTACTATGGGTAGAGTAGGATTAGAAATTATAGCAATGCCCATTCTAGGTGTGTAACAAACGTAACGAACCTAGGTTACATTATTTACTTGACCAGAAATAAAGTTCCTAACCACCTATAACAACTTGATTCCTATGCCCATATTCGATTGGCCAAATATCCCATTAGTTTACTTGCCAACCCGAGCCCTGAAGCATTTTTCAATGCTACACAATTGGGCACTATTTTTTCCATAGCGGTGAACTTCTCTTCCTTTTCATTCACCCTCTCAGGTTCTATTCAGCCTCCAATCTCTACCCAAATATGGTGTATGTTATGCCATAGCTGGTGAAAATCCCCCCTCTATCTAATAGGTAGCCCCCTCCATATGAAATGACATATTTTCTCTTTTCTAGGAATCAATAACCCGCTATGATGCTTTCATAAGTGAGTGATCTAGTTTTCATTTGTTCTATCCACGCACCCGGTGAGCTTAATCCTCACACTGAATGGCGTATATTTTTATTCCATTGTAGCATAAGCATACATTTCATTCAATAACACATGAGATAAATCAACTAAGAATTAATAATTATGCACAGTTCTACATGTGATCTAACATAATTGGAAAATTTTCTACATATCATGTGTTATCCCTCTTTATGCAAAGATGCCTCAATACCTTGCAATGTGCCTTATTCAATTAGAAAAATATTAAAATGGTCAAGTGTGTATGGTTGAGATTTATAATCCTTCATAAATTTTAATCAACATAAAATATTTTCCAATGAAATTTATTTGCAGAGGACTCTCCTTTCTAGGACTCTCCTTTCTAAATAGATCATTTCTATGATACCAAATGAGAGTATCAACAGATTTAGCCAAGAATAATTATGTTGTGATATATTAATCAATAAACTTGGTTATAATATAGAGGTAATGGAAATACTATATTCAGGGAGTCTTTCCATAAAAAACAAACAATCAAGATCCCTATAATCTCTCAAACAAACTGTTAAAATCCATATATGTGCAAGTCACTAAATATACTTTATAATGACAAATTCATAATAACCAGGTACTTATGAATTTACTCACCTAATAATATCAATTGAAAAACTCCATGTGAGTGTTAATATAGTAACAAATTCATCATTCGTAACTTCCCTTGAGATAAAATTAGAAATAACAGGTCTCCGTTCAATCAGAAAAATCTAAAAATTTGATCATTTTAGAGGATTGCAAGTGGAAACTATATTCGAGGGCTCAAATGTGCCCAAATATTTGAACTCAAGAATTTTTCATCGTGTATCATCTAGATGAATATACATCTACCAAATTAACTTAGACCCCAAAGCTTGATTTTGTATATGTAGGTTCTTTTAACCCATAACCCCCATTTTGTTTGGGAAAGGCCACATTGTCCCATTTTCTTATAGGGACATTTTTAGGATCAATTGTTCCCTGATAAAGAAAGGTCCTTAATATAACCTTTATCTTCTTCTAGACACTGGTAGGAAGTTTAAACATAGACATTATGTACCTAGGTGTAGTCACTAAATAATGCACTTACCATATACATCTAGCCTCTAAATATTTCATTTATATGCATGATTCCTAAGAAGGATAAGTACTCATTAACAACTCTTTAATTTTCTTTGACATTTTTTATCCTTTTCATCTTTATTGCTTGTTGTTTCTAATTGACAACACAATTTTACATACCATCTGACATCCTAATCAACTCTGCTTTTATTGTCTGACCTTTTTGAGCACCCAGTACCAAAGCGTCCATTAGGGACAGGAGCACCCAAGTATGCACTATTGTCCCCTATGGGTTCCTTTTTCCTCCTTATATATTTTTCTGATCTTTCGAATGTTACTTATTTCTTTTCTTTTTTATCACACTTGGTCATCCTTTCACTTGTTAATGAAAAAAACTAAACAAAGGAATCATGTGTGTGTGTGTGTGTGTGTGTGTGTGTGTGTGTGTGTGTGTGTGTGTGTGTGTGTGTGTATATATATATATATAATATATATATATAATATATATATTATATATATATATATATATTATTTAACCTCATTAAGGGAAAAGAATTTCAAGAGGCACATACTATTACAAGGAGCTAATATTTTCTATCTATTACACTTTGGACTGCATTTTGGCACTGTATACTTCACTACATATGAGGGTGTATTCTGAATTCAATACCACACATTTTCATTAGGGAAAATTATTGTATCCCACTATTATTTGTGTGACTGACACTAGGGCATCCTAGCTCAAGGGGCACTATTTCAATCACACGCACACACTAGAACTACATGGAATCTAAAATTTAGTGCAGCACTCAATGATAATTACATTGGGGTGACCACTGAGGTCAATCTGACTCAAGCATATGCATATTTTTATTAATATAATATGCACTTGAGTATTGTGCATGTAGATAAGGTTTCTTTAGTAGGTACAGGTACGACATAAGAGAGCTAAAGTAAACCTAATGCGACCTAAAATAATAATAATTACAAAGAAATAACTAGATCATGAGTTATCTTATAGATTTCAATGCCCAAAAAATACACTATCACCTAGATGACTATGTCCCATTCTAGACAGTTCTCTCATGTCAGTTTCCAAATCACAGTTTCAAACACAAATATTACATAGTCTAAGATTAGTTGTTCAAAATCATCACCATCCCAGAATCAGTCCAGACCTACAGGTACAAGCTGAGTCATTCTCTAAATGCTATCTATCACTCTTACTTGCATTTCTTTTGTTTGATCTTGTTTATTTATTGTTTTTTCTATCTAATCAACAATTTCCTTACATTAGATTTAATTTTATTAAATCAATAGGAAGGGCATCAAAAATATATTTAATGAGGGTAATATGAACCACAAGGGACAACCACCATCCCTTTCAGGAACTAAGGTAACTTTGGAAGGACTAAATAAGGGGTTCCAAAGATAGGATTTTCCTACACCTATGAAAATATTTAGTCCCATGTAGTTATGAGGTGAGAAGGTGATATTGAAACCCAAGATATAGCTTATTGGATTCTATAAACTAGCTCAAGTATTAAAGAACAAATTTTTTACTTGGAATTACTGATCTTTTAACTAGAGGAAAGGGTATGTGAATCCAAAAGGTTCATAAATGTCAAGGATTCTTTCCTTTTAGCTTATCCAAATAAGTCATGTCATTTGTAAATCAATAATAAGAGGATGGATCCATTGCTTCTAATTCTTGGATGTCGTAAATATCTTGAGATGCGAGGATGCTAGAAATAAAATTTCCAAATGCCTTAACCATGATTATGATATAGGGTTACCCTAAAAAATTATTGGAGTGGAGGAGAAGAATCCAATAAGTGATCCATTAACCAAAATAAATAATCTCGGACTAGTGATTTAGCTGAAAATCCACTCACACCGTTCTTAGGAGAAACTAATATTATCAATGATCTTCCTTAGAAATCTGCAATCTACCCTATCATAGGTTTTATTTGTATCCAACTTGATAAAAAAATCATTGATATGCCACATAATGAGAAAATACATGATTTCGTGGGTGATGATAATGCCTTTAGAGACTAGTCGTCGGGAAAAAAATCCATTTGGTTGAAGAAAGATAATACTTTGAAGGATAGATTTCAATCTAGAGGAAATTAATTTAGATATTACTTTATATGCAATATTACAAATGGAAATTGGTCTGAAGTCTACAAAGGATTTATATTAGTCCTTATTTTGAATCATGGTGATAAAGGTGTAATTGAGGTTTTGTGGAATTCTCTTGGACTACATTGACTCTTCCACTACTTCATGTGAAGTGTTACCAAAAATGTGCCAAAAATCATACAAGAATTCTATTGGATATCTATCAAGACTAGGAGATGAATCTCTTGGAATATTGAAAAGGAAAAATTGAACCTATTCAATTGAGATGGGAGCCATTAAGGTCTCAATCTGCTAAGGAATAATTGTCGAGGTAATGTTGTTAATGAGGGAGTTTTGAGAAAAGAGATGGGAAGTCTTATTTAGGGATAACAATCTTACAAAATAATTTATTTATTTTTCCTAATTTTTTCTCTATTGATAGGAAAATTCCACTATAAGATGTGTCAATTGTGATTTTTTCATGATTTCCCTTATCCCTAGTAAAATTGTGTAAAAACTTTGTGTTCTGGTAGCCTTCTTTGAGCTAACACTTCCTCAAATTTTGTTTCTAATATATTTCTTCTCTAAGGAGTAACTCCTCGAGTTCTCCAACAATTATTTCTCCTTCACATATGTGTCTTGGGTTATGCCCTATTATAATATCTTCTCATTGAGTTCTCTTAGCTCAAGATCCATTTATTTTTCCTTTAAAATGTGTTCTTGAAGTGTGTTTTGTTCCATTCCTTAAGAAAAATCTTTTCATGCTTTAATTTTTTCCCAATATATACATTTTGGAGCCTCTAATTAATTACAAACTCCACCATGATTTTATTAACTTGAAGACATGTTTACCTCAAAGCCACATCAACTCAAATTTAAAATGACAATCAAGAGGAGAAAAATATTTGGTTACCACACTCAAAATTGGGATGTGATCATATCCTAAAATGGGGAGGATAGATCATTCGGTGACCCAATTTTCTTGGAGCCACTCTACATTAACTAAAAACCAATCAAGTCTTTCATAGATGATGGCCACTCCCAATTTGTGATTGGACTAGGTGATCCATCTAAGTTTAATTTTTATATCTACAAGGTTATTAGAGGAAATTAAATGCACAAAATATTTTATTGAATCAAAGTCATGGTTACCCCCAAGCTTATCCTTGGGGGAGATAATGACATTAAAATATCCGCCAATAAGGATTATGTTTGGGTCAAATGAAATATTGTCCTACAAGATTTTATTTAGAATGATATTGGTTGGTCGTATGAATTTTGGTCTAGGGTTTAGAATTTAAACACACTAAACACTAAAACTTTTAATACTCTTGATGACACAATAACAATCTTCTATTCAATGATTCATATGAGATAATATCACATTGGAGCTATTACATATAAATAACAAGTTGTTCTCCTATGTTTAAGGAGTTAACATTATATTGAACCCAAGTATCTCTTAACTATTCCTCACTTATCTCTCCTATAATCTCCTTTGACCCATTATTATCTCTTACAACTTATCTACGTGACGTGTTCTCATAAACCACTCACCCAATAACCTATATGAGTTATTATAACTCATTTACATCACACTATATTATTTATTCTCACACACACATTATAATTATAATTTTATGAACCCACTAACACTAAGATTTCCTAACATTCCTCCTAGTGTGAATGTGGGTGAAGAACAATCACACTACTCAAATATAGTTGTTTCCTTTTTCTTGCTCATGATCTTGATTATGGTTTTGCATGGGACTGGCCAAAAAGCTCAAAGATGGTTTTACAAATGGTTAACCAGCAACCAAAAGGGATAGTTTTGTAAGTGGTTTACCAACAATCACGCAAAGGATGGTTTTACAAGTAACTTACCAGCAACCATAAATGATGGTTTTACAAGTGGCTTACCAACAACCAAACAAATAATGGTTTTTCAAGTGAATTACCAACAACCATAACTCAATGGATTTTCTAGGATGACCACAAACCTATAAGGATGGTTTTACAGGACAACCAACAACCTAAAATCAAGCATCATGATAATTCGGTCCACGGTGCTTTAGTTTTCCACTACATTTTTACATCAAATAAAAATACATAGGACTTGTTCACATGTTACTTAACATGAATATGAACGCATAGTTTTTATTATTCTCAATGGCACACCAAACTGCAAACATCAAAACAAGGACTAAGTCCTCATCACTTCCTATAGCCTCCATATTGTTACCAAAATATTGTGTAAAATTATTAAAAAAAATGTAATATTATTAATAATGAGTTTATAGAACTCATATTAATAATATAGTTGCAATAATTTTATTATTGGTGAGTTGTGAGAACAACTCACGTAACTATTTTAGTGTGAGATATATCTTAGGGATAAGTTTGAGAGATTATATGGATTGGAGAGAGATATGTGTGTTGTTGAGTATTGATTTTGACTCCTTGTATTAAGGAGAACATCCTCTTATATAATGTAAACTCCATCTATGTAAATGTATCCCGGATGATTTCTAAATTCAATACAATTTTATTTGGTGTTTGTTTTTTATATTATAGTGTAGTGTTTAACAGTGGTATCAGAGCAGCTTCTGATCCATATAATGGAGAAATAACAAATCAGTGGATCTCTTACTGCTTGAACATAACATCATTGTAATCTCAGTCCCATTGTGGATTCATGTGCATCCATTCAATTATGCATGTTATATCAGCCAGACTACTACAGTTGCCTTGCGTCAGATATTCAGATCTAAGCGTATTGCTTTGGAGATCAGTTGTGTTTTGATCCATTTTTGCATTTCATCTTATGTCTGAGATTATAGAATAATTACCTCATGCAATCATTTTCCAGTTCTTCCATATATATATGCATGCAATAATTGGTTATTAATTGCCTCGAAGTTGACTATTTTCTATTTTCCTAAGCTGTTGTAAACGATTATATTTAATATTTTTGAAAGCTTCAAGGAGTTAGAATTATTTTTTATAAAAAACTATACAGTTAGCTCATCATTTAGATATGACAGTTATGGGAGAAAATCCCATTCTACAGTGATTTTATCACATGGTAGTAGTGGTTTATCAGAGTTGCATAGTGGAAGTGTGTGCAGTCTCCTACTGTGCATCTACTTATTTGTTTGTGTTTTTGGTATATTGGATGGAGATCATTAGCATCCTGCTGCAAACTCGCTCCACCCTGAGTTGAACCTTGGATGCATTTCAACCAAGATAGGTGCTAAAATCCTTGTCATTTCGTCAAAATGTTACCAGTCAAAGCATTGCATTTACACATGTCTTATATTGCAAAGTTGACCTAAGGACTGTCAAAAATTGTATGCATCGAATTACCTCCATTTTGATCTTGCCTTAAATCCCTCTACAAGAAATTGTTTGGAGGACTATTAGAAACTGTGAGAGTTTTTCGGAGAATCGAATGTGATGTATTAAAAGCCCAGGATCTCTCGCTCGAAGGTTTTCTCTCTGAACAATTGGAAAAGTCTCGTACTCTTCTTGCCAAACACATGTATGCAAAGGAATGGTCGGATAACATTGGTATTCTATTTTTAATTTATTATCAAAGTCGATAAATAGTCCCTTTAGTCTGTATGTTATCATTTTTGTATTTCAAGTCTATAGTGGTCGATGCACATATTTAGTCTTGTTTAATCTTAGTATAAACGTGCATACATGTTTAGGTAATAAGTAAGAATTTTTTCATATTTTTTCATGTAAAAGTATTTATTGTTGACAATAATTTTTAAGATGTTAGTATATTCGGTCATAGTCAAAAGTCAAAAGTTGTCAATATAATTTTGTGTGAATGTATAGATTCATCTCCTCACTTTTAAAAGTTTTGTTATTGTTAAATAAAAAAAATCATTTTAATAGTCAATAATAGTTTCAATTTTTCATGTTTCAATATAGTTGGTTATAAAGCAATATTTCTTATTTTCGTTTTAGGTCATTAAAATTATTACTATTGTCTTATGGTATAAGTTATAAAGTAATTAAATACTAATTTTTTAGATAAAAGGGGTATTTAGGTCCAGGGTGTTCAAAGTTAAGAGTCTTATGTCAATTAAAAAAAATTCAAAGAGTCAAAAGTCATATAGGTGATTTTAGGTTGTCATCATGAGTCAAGAGTCAAAAATTGTAAAAGTTTGTAAAATAAAAATAAAATTGCCGTACGGACACATTCTCGGTGGAATCTGACGTCTGTTCAAGGTATGTATTTGATCCTCAAATTCCAAATCTGTTGATTTAAGAAACATATTATACTTGGAGGATGGAGGAAATGGAGGCTGGAGATCAATCAATGATCTCTCGTCAGTCACCAACGACGAGGCCACATGAAGCTATGGTGGCAGTGTGTGTGTATGTGTGTTTTCTTTTATTTCAGATTTGCAGTATGATTTCAAAGTTCTTGTTTGAATAAGTGAAATTTTCACATTGAGGGGGGGAACTGGAACATGGTCTCGATGTTAAAATTACTCCCTATTCAGTGTGTGGTGGTTCCTACATATTCCCTGAAGGAAAGACATAGTGGACAGACGAAAGCACAAAGGAAAAGCAATAACATGATATTTGGGTTATTGGTTGTCCTGTAAAACCATCCTTTGTTTTATGTTGTTGGTTGTCCTCTAAAACCATCCTTTATTTTAGGTTGTTGGTTGTCTTGTAAAACCATCCTTTGTTGAGGTTTTTGGTTGTCCTATGAAACCATCCATGTTGAGGTTGTTGGTTGACCTACAAAACCATCCAGATCATGAGCACGCATGGGCAACAAGCTGTAAAAGGAAGTGTTATTGTTGTTTCTATAATGTCAAAATTAGGGGAGTGTATATTGGGAATTAATAATGTTAACAATAGGGGAGTGAATGTTACCAAAATATTGTGTAACATTATTAAACAAAATGTAATATTATTAATAATGAGTTTATAAAACTCATATTAATAATATAGTTGTAATAGTTTTATTATTGGTGAGTTGTAAGAACAACTCACGTAACTATTTTAGAGTGAGACATATCTTAGGGATAAGTTTGAGAGATTGTAGGGATTGGAGAGAGATATGTGGGTTGTTGAGGATTGATGTTGACTCCTTGTATTAAGGAGAACATCCTCCTATATAATGTAAACTCCATCTATGTAAATGTATCCTGGATGATTTCTAAATTTAATACAATTATATTTGGTGTTTGTTTTTTATATTATAGTGCAGTGTTTAACACATACGTGATCACTACCACTTGATCTTACACGACATAATTGTGTTTCACTATTGTTGGTTGTCAGTGTAACATTATTGAACAAAATATAATTAATAATTTTGTAATGAACTCATTACGTCCTCTCTATTGTGTTTATTAATAATAAAGTGTGTGTAATATTGTGTAACATTTATCATTTACACACACTTTATTCACTACTATTGCATTGTGTGGCCACATCACTAGTGACTTGCAAGAGGAAGTTGTAAGTCATCTTTCCTCCATTGCTTAAGTCCTCTAATGAATTGCTACATAGAAAAATTGAATTTGAAGCTCAAATTTAGAGCACCCCCCATAAGATGGATGTCACATACAAGCGATGGTGTGTCTAGTTACAATTGAGATAATTATTTTTTTTTAGAAATGCTAACTCTTTCGATGGCACAAAATGAATATGCTTAGACAACATGAAAAGATGATAAATATGAAAATTTAAAAAGTAATATCTAATTAATTTTTATCACAACTAAACACACAAATTAAAATCATAGACACAAAGAAAAACAAAACAATTAGTGATAGCCATATAGACTATTGACAATATCCTTTAAAAAAAAAACATAAAACCAAAATATAATAAATCAAACTAAGACTATAATAAAAATATTTATTACACTACATATTTAAAAGTCTAAATAAAGTATCCTAGAGAATTGAAAACAAACTTACATATTAAAAAAGAAACTGAAAAACACATAAATGTACTTATGAAAAACAACCTAACATATAAAAAGAAACTAATCTTAATCGACAACACATTTCTAATCTTGACTGTGATTTATGGTGACGATGACATCACTTACATGCATGAACATTAGGGAGCTCAGAACTGATAAGAGAATATTCTCATGTGGAGTGATTAACAAACCATGATAAAAAAACAAGGCCATGATATGGAAAATCCTGCAGAAGTTGATGTATTTTGGTAAATGATAAGAAATTATACATATAGTTGTGAGTGTTATAATTAATGTACTATGTCTAAAATCATAAATTTTAGAGCGTTGTAGGCCCATATAAGCAAGAATTGTAACCAAGACGAGAGTTGTAATATAAATTAATATTGAAGGTAAAATACTAGGAACGATTAACCCTGAGAGCAAGGGATGTAGTTATGATTGATCTGGAAATATTTAGAAATTCAAATATTACATTTGACAAAATACAAACAAATAATTGTGATTAAATAAAATTGGAGAAAAGGAAACCCGTTTATATGATGTGGATAAATAACTTATGGACAATAATATGTTTGGAAAATTACATAATAGAAAAAGTATTACCTAGACTAAGGTAAAAAAAAAAAATTTAAGTCTATCATGTTAAATCATATTTTAGGGGAAATTTTTGAAATATATAGTTTAAGCTTTAAAATTCTTGACTTATGCCATATCCAATTATAATGGAAAGTAAAGACAATTTACTATGTTGAAAATCATGAATTTAAGAGCGTTGTGGGTCCATATAAACAAGAATTGCAACCAAGAGTTGGAATAGAGATTAATATTAAAGGTTAAACAATACGAAAAATTAACTCCGATCGTGATAACTAGATGAGCAAGGGATGCAGTTGTGACTAGCCCAACAAAATTTAGAAATTCAAATACTAAATAAATAAATCCTTAAACTATTACTAATAATAAATCCTTAAGCTATTACTAATAGTAATTCTTAAGTTAATTCAATTAAAATTTAGCTTAAGATATGTCTAAATATTTTATTAGTGTTAGTTTAACATATGTCTAAATATTAAATAAATATTAAATTAGTGTAAAGGTCATCACTAATAATAAATATGCAACTGTTTCAATTATTGTTAGTTTAAATTATGTCTAAATATTAAATTAGTGTCAAATGTAGTCACTAAAAATAAATACTTAAAGTTGCCTCAATTAGAATTTAAATCAAAGGGCCCTAAATATAAATCCTTGAGATGTTTTAGCTCAATTTATGTTTGAATTAGAATTGAGCTCAAATTTTAGGTTTTTGTCTTGAAAAGAATACCTGAAATATAGAAAAGGAAGATTTGAAAATATAAACATTCTTTAAAAAAACCCTAAACATAAGTTTCCAAAAAATCAATAGATAGAAAAAGAAAGACCATGGAAGTTCACAAGATCTCTCAATAAAACTTAAAAACTAATTGAAATTTTTTACAAATATAGATAGAAAAGGAATACCATGAGAGTTCACAAATTAAAATTGTACATGGAGTTCACAAGAAATCGTATATGAAGTTTACAATATATATGAATAAAATTGAAAAGAAATACAATGGGAGTTCACAAAATCTCTTATAAAGTTAACCACAAGCCATTTTAAAATGAAAAAATAGAAAAAAAAATTGTTTTCATGTGTTTTTGCAAGGTCAAAATTTAAGTTGAAAACATGACAACTTTAATTAAGTGTCAAAAAAAATGTCCAAAGCCCCTCGTGAGTTATCCTCTAGGTCATTTTTCCTTATATTTCATAATCTTCCCATAATTTTAAAAAACTCATAATGTGATGAACAACCTTCCCAAGTGTTTGAAATGTGGTCATGAGGTCATTCAGTCCATTCAAGGAAATGTGGTCAAAAGTTAAAATTGGTACTAAGCCTAGAAAGGCTATTCTTTAGCCTTTCTGAGACAGGTATGCATCTTTCAAAGTTGATCAAGAAGACCAAAGTTGTCTGGATATTTCATTGAGGAGTATGAAATGCAATGGAGCAGGTTTAGGAATATTTAGGAAAGTTTCAGAGGTTTTGCAACAAGAACAGTGAAAGCGGGTTTTGGAGGATGAAGGAGCTTGCAGTGGAAAAATACATCTGAAATTCAACAGAGTATTTCGAGAGATCTGGAATGAGTCAAGAGGAAAACAAGATATCTTCAAAAATCTAAACAAATCCTATACGTGATGGATTTTTCACATTCTTCACAATACCCAAGCGCTTCTCGAGGTAGATCAATCTCAACAGACTCAACTTGTGGTCCCGAATGAAAAATCATTATTTTTGGTGGAGGAAAAATTAGGTCTTGAAAACCATCCCATTGATCTTGAAATGTTCTTGGGGGTAAAATTGATATAATAATTTTCCAAAAAATGCCTCTTGGAGATCTGGGAAAAGTGTTTTCATGTTTCTAGGAGTTAGTCAATTTCATGGTCGGAAGGGTGGCACATTTTGGTGTCCCAACTATCCAAGACATTAGGGATAGTAGGGACAGTATGGAAAAAAAAATGTGCCCCACCCTGTAGTTGTAGCCCTTAGACCCTCATGTGAGGATGAATCTTCACGTTAAGTGTTAAATGACTAGAAGTGAAAATTTGGCTAAGTTTTTGCATCTTAAACCTTGGGCGCATTTGGCTGCCCCAACTTTCCCAACTGTATGGAACATTCACGATAGTTGGGACGATAAAATTCACCCCACCCCTAGACCCTACTCAGGTTCATCATGTGACCTCAAATTTCATCTCTTGTGTGCTCTAACCTTTCTCTCTCATCCTCCCAGCTCTCCACTCATCTCCCACCACTTGTCAATCCTAGGGAAGGAAGTGTATTTTCTAGCTGCAATTTTCCCTGGGATAGTTGGGAAAATAAAATGTACCCCACACCCTTTTCTTTCAAAACCAAGTTCTAAAGAACACTTTCAAGGGTTAAAAATAACATTTTTTTAAACCTTTAAAGAACTCTATATACCTTTTTCACTCCATTCCTTCACCAGGTCGACCCTAACAGTCATTGTTAACAAAAAAAATATCAAAATATCCTACAAATTTATTAGATATACCTACAATTTCATTCAGAGCAGCAATGAACACTGAAATGAATATTTTTTTATATCTCTCAAACTAGTGATCCGATTCATTCAAAAAAAATTCATTTGTTCTACAATACATACGCCATCAAGAACATAGTTATTGAAAACCCTATGATGCCCTATATTATTTCTAATAGAAAACCCTCATTTTTTGCCCTTTTTTACACTTTTTTAATTTCCAAACATTTCGGCAGGCAGATTGAGACAAAATTTTGAGCACAAGATCCAGAGAACGATCCTATTCCAGTAAAGTTGTTTTCATGGAAAACTGACAGGGGGTGTTATTTCTATTTTTAGTAAGTATCTATTCTTTCCACTTAATATAAATATAAATTTTCTGAAAAATCAAAACCTTTAATTTTAATGCACTCAGAGATCAATGGCGAAGACAAAATAGGCAAATCTAGTCAAAAAAGCAAAAAACACTTTCTAAAAATAGTAACTGTCACAAATCATCAAAAGGAAATCAATGAAATTATATGTAGTATGTTAGGAGTTCCGAGACATTGAAAAATTAATAAAAAGAAAAAAAATTAGAAAAAAGTAGCACCTACTTCTTAAGTACAAGACTTTCAGGGGTTTCACTCTTACAGGTCAGAGCAAACGATAAATGGGTGAACAAGATTCTAGAAAATGGTAAAATGTTGCTTTTAGAGATCATGTCATTATTCAAGTACATTAGTGCAACAGCTATGAAAGTAAGCATGACTAGAGAAGAGATTGAGATAGAGAAAGAACATTGAGGCTAGGTTTATCCATTTTTCATTGAGATGGGCAAGGTCAAATCTTCTCTAATAGTGAGAAAGGGGGTCTTCAACTCAGCATTGGAAAATTTATCTCAATTCTGGTCTCGAAATCTTGTTCCTCGTTATGAATTGATAAATTGTGCTCTTGGTGAATTGGATTCATATGAGGAACACATTTCAAATATGAAAGGGGATGTCAATAATGAGATACAAAAACTTGGAGTGCTAGCAGTGGGTGAAAACACTTTGATGGATGATCTGTTAAAACCATTTGAAATTTTTGTCAAGAATGAGGTTGGAGATCCATTTTCATTCAATGAAGACACATTGGAATCCTTAGCTGAGATAAGGGTAGTCATATCAAACACCGCGAGGGATCATTAGTCTTGATTCACATAATGCAATAACATCAACTCTCTCTCTAAAAATTGGGTCAAGTCCTTGAGTTTTGTCCACATTGCATAAGTTGAGAAAGTTGCACCTGCAGTCGCGCAATAAATCAAAGAATTCAAAGGTATTGAAATTTCTCCTAAAGAAATTTCTAAAAATCCATCGGCAAGCATGTATCCATTAGGGGAAGCATATTCTTTGGATTGAGTATCTATCTTCTTTATCTCTTCACTCCCCCTTCCTTTCTTCCTTCATATTCTAATTCTTTATTAGGAGGTTGTACTTTGCATTTTCGTCTTATTCACTTTCATCTTATTCATTAATATGACCATAGTTTAAAATTGTAATAATTTTGCCTCAAATAATAAAAAGGGGACGTAATTTTTTTCCTAGGATTGCAAAGAGTCACAAGTTTTAAAAGACAAATGAAAAGACGTGTGGGGGTAGGTGAAGAGTCTCTTTAGCAAATTATAAATTGTAACGACTTCCTCATTCCAAGGGGTTGTCAATTTTGTAAGTTCATGAATAGATAGTTACCAAGAATAAGCAAAAGATAGAAATTATTCTATTTCCCTCTCTATATGTTTTCCATTTTCTCTTTCATTGTAAAACTTTGTGAAAATGTTAATAAAGAAAGGAGGTTCAAATTTTCTAGATGAGTGAATAAGTGATATTTTATGTTCATAGTTTCATCTTGTCTTGATATTGTTAGCAAATTTGTTATTATTTCCAATTGTGTGTGTTGATATTGTTAGATAATCCTTACAAGAATCTGAATTTTTTCTACTTATGGTATTAATCCCTTCTCTAATTTCCACACTCCCACATTCCCACTTTTCCTAGAAAATTCCTCCATTGCACAAAATTGCAAGAATTTTTTGTAGGTGCAGTGGAGTGTGCCTATTGAATCCCGGGCCAATAGGCTAACCACATATTTGTTTTTATTTCACATATAATAATGGAGCTGCCCCATTCAAGAAGAGGGACCTAGTCCTAGAGCATTAATGAAAAACAATCAATTTGTCCTGGTGAAAAATTATTTTTCCAACAGTTTTTAGTGCTCACCATGGGATAGATTTTGATATTCTACACCCACATTTATTCCACAAAATAAAATAAAAAATCAGATATCTAAAAAACCAAAAAAAATCTTAAATTTAATGAGCCTTATGTCTTCCATCAATGGTTATTCCCGATTGTTGGATGGGAAAATTGACTAAGACATAAGAAGCATAAGAGGCTTATGTATAGGAACACATGTGCGCAAAGGAATAGGGGTAGCATAGAAGAGGGTGTCTGTGGATGTTGAACAAGGTAGCACGAGGAACTACGCACACACAGGAAAAAAAGCTAGGACTTCGCTGATTTTCCAAATCAGGCTAAAAATAGACTTGGAGTGTCGAGCAAGCAAGCAAAAAAATCACATGTAGAACATGCTTGGTGGAGGCTATTAATAGGATTAAAGTAAGTCTTATATTTAGAATTAGTCTATTATTAGCAGAAGTTTTAAAAGCATGCAAGAGTTGCACACATGGATATTTTTAGGAAAGAAAGCATGTAGGTTATTTTTGTAAGCACGCCTATTATTAGAAGAGTGCATGGGTGGTGAAGGGAAAATCCCCACCCTTATATATACCTGATGTAGGTCATTGTTCTAGTAATTCCCTTCATGTTCTAGAAGATTTATGTTGTTATGTTACGGATCTAGGGTTTTATATTTGTGCACATGGTTCAGCGTAACACTGTATTGATTAGTTTTGTATTCATCTTCTTTGTTATGTAATGAGTTCTTATTATAATGGGTAATTGTGGTTGGATATTGATTGTTCATGGATACGAGTATGGTGATTTAACAGTGCAATTGTTATTGATTATGGTTTATTTGGATTAATTTTTTTCCTTATTATATGTGTTTTCAAAGTGGCGTGGTTGTAATGGTTATGTATGCATGAATGGTTTCTTGGTTAAATTACTATGATGAACATGCATATTAACTTCCTATCAAGCATCACAAAGAAGGGACCTGATAGCTATGTGTGCTTCATTTGAGCATTCAAACCTATTTGAATGAGGTGTCAACATACATAGCGTTGAGTGAAAATAATGACTACATTTTGGTTTTGTTGTCGGGACCTCTTTCAATTTTTATGTCAGGATGTTGCATGCAAATGGCGTATCAACTATCTTTGGAGATCATTGAAATTTGGGTAGAAGACAGGAAAGATAATTTCACACAGAGGTATAACATTGGACCATATTTCAATGTGCAAAAGTGGATGGAAGATAATATTTATGACGACCTCTATGAGATATAATCATGTTGTTGAGTAGAGTTACAGGGCTCCCATATTCTAAATATTTTCAAGAATGTATGTATTTTTACATTTATACTATTTGTAAAAAAAATGATCTCATTCGATGGGAAAAGCATATTAGTGACGTCATACACACTCAGATGTTAGAATTTGAAACCACGGGAAATATTTATATGACTTATTATCTTGTGTATGTCGCGACGAAAATGAGAAACTATCCAGGATTGACACCCACGGGGGTTCAGGAATGCATCACAAATTTACGACTTCTATCCCTAACTAAGGATGAAAGAAGGTTCAAAGCACTTCAGGAGAGTAAGTGATGCCTTTTTATTTGCTATCATATGTATATTTGATAAAGAACTCTATAATTGAAGGATATCAAACATTGCTTGGAATGTAGTAAGGACTTGGGGATGCATTTTCCTGCAATTCCCAACTTTTACATCTCAGAGTGAGAGGATTTTCAGGTGCTCCTTGAAAAATACCGAGGTTTCACATAGACAAGTGGGTATTGATGGAGTTAGTTCAACAACTACTACACCTCCACAAGATTCAACAAAACATGCACTTGGTAGGAATCTAGTTTTCAGTGACCTTGGGTGGATATATTCACACATCTCATATAAAGAGAAGAATGTGGAGGGGGAGATGCAAAAAATGACAATAAATAATTATCACCCATGAGTTATCTTTGATTATTGGGGTGTTGTCAATGGACTCAGACCAACTGGTTTCAACATACCACAGTTAGAGGATATTTGGATAAATTGTAGAGATGATATTGTAGTATGGGAAAGGGACTATAACAGGTTGACTCTTGACGAAGTAGGGAGATATGGAATAGTGGATGTACCTGAAGGCATACATGATGACAAAGAATTCTTAGATATGATCTATGAGAAAACAAATGTGAAGGATCAACTATTGTGATGGATCAATTGGTCACTTTAGGATTGCACCAGTTCTTGAGAACGTGCAACCCATATTCTCAATCAAACTCACCAATGGTTTATGTCATTGGGAATTACACTAAAGGTTTCAAATTAGGTCCCTATTGTAAAAAAACATGTACAACCAATGGTGGGCCACCCCAATTCTTTAAAAATAGGGAAACCCGCTCCTAAGCCTCGCAAAATAAAAATTGTATGTAGGGGTTCTAGTTCTTATTCTAAGGTTCCTTCCTCATAGGTCATTGACCTAAGTGTTTCCCCATTCACCACTCAAGCATTGTAGTCACCTCATCCACCTCCTCTTCCTTCTTCCTTGTTTTCAACTCCTATGTCTCCTCTACCTTTCATTATTCCTTCTCCCATATCTTCCATTTTTTCTCCTCCCATTTCCCCTACTCCCATCACCTCATCTCCTACCATGGCTCAAGTATTTTCCTCTCTTCCCTCTCTCTCATATGACGATGTTAGCTCTGGGTTCCCCTCTAGGAAATCCCCTTCCTCAACAGTTTCTTCCCACTTCCTCTCACACCACCCTTCCTATTTCATTCATTCCCACAATTATCCTTTCCAACCCTTCCTCACCTGTCACCACTTCATTACCACTTGTGATTACTACAACAACTTCCCTTTCATCACTCATCCAGTTCACTATCATGATGTCATTTCTCATGTCATCCTCTGAACATTTGATTTCTTCTTCTTTTACTCTTGCATGGATGAGTAGACAAACCTCCAAGTAGAAGAAGAAGATATATATTGGAGATGATGTTGATATCAACATCTTAGATCTAAATCCTCGATGCTTCCAAGGGATATTTCTCACCTTTCAGTCAATTAGATAGGGTAAATATTTGTTGAAATAGTAACCCCAGCTGCTGATAAGTCAAAGGAAGATATCACTATAGCAAATTATCAAATTTACAAGTTCTCTCTATGGAAAGCTACCCACAAAGGTTCCAAACAAGATGTCTAGGCTGCCCTTGAAAACCTTCTAGAAAAATTTGATAAGGATAAGATCACCAAGTATGAGATAAAGAGCAAGGTAGAACAGTTGACAACCATCCTCCATAAAATCACATAGCTGATTGATACAACTACTCTTACAATACCCATAAGATTTAACAATACCTCTTTCTCTACAGTTGAGAAGATCAAACAACAAGGGTGAGAAGTGGGGGCTTGGATCAAGATTCGGATCTAAGAGGGTAAACAAATGATTAAGAATGTTATAACCTTATATAATGAGCTCAAGCCACATAAGGACATGGTTACTAAAATGTATGATATATTGAGGGACGAATGTGATAATTTGGAACTCACATTGGAGGCCCAGAAAGAGGTTTGAAGTGTCAAATCTAATCTAATCTTAGGATAAAGGATCATTGAAAAATCTTCAAAAAAATTGAGTACAATGAAGCCATGGAGTTCTATGTCTAGATGTTGCAGGAGGTAATGTCAAATTTGGTCAAGGAAATAAATGAGAGTATTGACAGCCTTAATGATATCACAGATGATTTTTAAATAATTCATTATAGGTTCTAAAATGAATATCTTGATGTGCTTCCAAAATATTATATTATTGCAAATATTCATTGAGGTATAATACATAGCATGGGCCCTGGGGGGTTGGAAGGGGGGATTTAATATAGACGTCCAATAAAGAGTGGTTGTCCATCCAACTTGGGTTTGACGGGTGTCCATTTCCTTCCGTCCAACCTAGATTGTACGGAAACCAATGGAAGTCCATCTAACACCCTTACAACTATGCGAAATCTAAGAAAATTGTGCCCTGCCAAATCACCTTTGCCACAAAACGTTTTTTCAGAAATTCACCACCCATTCGAAAGTGGATTTTGGAGATTCACCACACATGTAGATCCAATGATAAAGATGTATAGGAAATCATCAAATTATTTCTTGATTATCGGCATAAATAAGTTGGAGAAGAAACAAAATAAACCTATATGGATTAGGAAAAGGGTGGCGCCAATCCTAGCTGATTTTTCGCTGCCATTTCTGCACAGTCTCTAGCCATAGTCCACCATTCGAGTTGTAGGTTTGACTCGGTCAAAGTTACACAACTACTTGGATATTTTTTTGGGAGAATGTTTCATAAATATAAATTCATCTTACTTTTAGAATGTAATAGTTAAGAAAAGTGGCTATAATTGCTCAACTTTTAATCAATTGTATGACGCTCTACCATTTTGACTACTTGACACAAGATTAAGCCTCAATATTATTATACAGAACTGATATATAACCTTATTTTACTTCAATATGTTTTGTATTTTAGTGGTAATTTTGTACTTGTGAATCTTTCTTTCCTTATACTTGAATGATCCATTTTTTACCTTCGTATTAACTATTTCCTCCTTCAGCGAGTTGTATGTTGTGATTTATAAAACTTATTGGTAATAAGTTTTGGAATCAAATTAAATCCCTTCTGTTTTTATTAAGTCTTACCTTCATATAAAGAACTCTTGTTAAGGGAAAAGGTAGAAAGTTGTGCACATCATTATCTTTTTGTTAAAATATTTTGTGCTTGTAAAAGATTATCTTTTATTCCTTAAGCTATTGGTGCATCACCATTTTTAATTATTTCTAGTTATCTCTCTCATTTTTCTCAAGAAATTTGGATAGTTGTATATTATTTCAAGCATCATAGGTTTTACAGTCTGATCTTCTATCAAATGCACGTAGTTTAGAAGGAAGTCGGCCTTCTCCGGAGGTTCATCCCATGGAGCCAAGGTCCCACACCTTGGGGGTGTTCCCATGTTGTACTGGATCATCTAACTATTCAAAGGGTGCACGATCCAAGTGACAACAATATCAAAATTGCTCTAAATTATAACATATAACACATTCTTATTGAGGGGGTTTCAAAAGTGATTATTCACGCCATCTGATTAGGAAATTTAAAAATATGGAGAATCAACATAATATTATAAGTCAAGTTAGATATCATCTTGTTGAGTTTACTTTGTGGTAAATTCAAAATTATTATTGTGAAGCCAAAAAAGTGTCTAATATCTTGGTCAATCGAAGGCAATCATGGTTGACAATGTCCCTGCCCCTTAGGAAGGGATGGTAATGAGGGTTAGTGTTCCTTCTCTTTAGTTAATTATTTATCAAACTAGGGCAACATCCAGAGGTTATATGTTATAGGCAAAAAAATATAATGTCTTTCCAACAATCCCACTATCTAAACTTAAAGCAGTAAACAATAAAAAAATGAAGAAATTTAAGAAAACAAAAATCTAGGAAAACAATAATAAACTATTGAACCAAATAAATGAATAAATATTTAACCAAGTTATCTAATCTATTAGTTCTATAATTTATTCAATGGAATAACATGAAACAAAAAAAACTAAAATAATATCTGAAATGCCATCCTCCTTGGGTAAGAGTGCCCCTTGTTCTGCCCTTAGATTTAACTTCGAATTAATCAAGAATTACCACACAGAGATTCAACAACTTCAATTGTATTAACTAATTTGATGTTCCTTACAAAACAAATAAAAATAGAGATCAACTTCCTTCAAGCTTACAATTAGGTATTTGTAAGAGGTACTTGAAGTTTAAAACTTTCATCCTCGCTTGAATGTCAAACTACCTCCTTCATTCATGGAGGCTTATTTGAGAAAAAGTCCTAATAAAACTAACTTATGAATCCAGCTTGTTGATTGACAAGTGGATACTATTTAAAATGTCTTATTCCTAAGCAACTAAGAACTTTTCCAAATTGAGAAATACATTAAAAATCTCTTCACAAAAGATGGAAGAGTGTTCATTTTGTCTTTTTCACTAATTGTTGAGTAGATGGCATTGGACTTTCATGTGTTCAGTCAAAGAACTCTTCAGGATCCTCATGGACTGCAAAATCCTTCCTAATCTCTCTTGTTGTGTGGCTTGGAAGCTGAGCACTTTTTTCTCTGGTCCATAGTTTGCAAGTTGGAGTCCATAACTTGGAGGTTTGAGTCTAGATATTTTTGCAGAAGTTGGAGCTTATCTTATACTAGTCTGGAACGATAGCGATGGATTCTGAAGCTCCTTTAGTTAGTCAAAATTGTGGTCTTTTAATCACTTTATTGCTCTTTGTCATTCTTGTTTCCCTTTTTTTATGGAAAACCTTCTATCTCACACGAATTGTTAGGAGTTAGGAGACAAACAATTTACAGTGCCTTTAAAGCTAATTCATCATATATGCAGTATACTTAATATCTAATACAACTAAAAATCATTCAAACAAGATTAATTTCATTATAAAACTACTAAAAAATGAGGAATTAAACTTCAAAAAGATAAGATAATCTAAGTCTCATAAGATGGAATCCCTTTTGACCATGGATTGTCCCCTTTTCACAATAGATTTTTCTTAATTTGTCATTATGTAAAATACATGATAATAATTCCTTTGTATAGTGGAATTTTCACACATTCTCCCCATCATCTTCCTTCTCATGATTTTGTGAGAGGTGACCAGTCCTTTTAGAATTTATTTCAATCTCACAGGCATTCATTCCCATCCACATCCCTTAGTTGGTGCCCAACTTTCTTCCTCCACCTCTTAGAGCCATTTTCATAATTGGCTTGCCTTCACGGTTATGGGTGGATTTATGTTTCACAAATTCTTACTAATGGGGAAAAAAAGGGAAATGAATTTCTACTTTCCTATCTATGAAAAGAGTTTGAAGCTCATATTTACCACTCAATCAGAAGAGGCACAATAGACCATCAAAGATATTCTAGGATTGAATCATCTTAATTTAGATGCCCACCCAAAAGTGAATTTTTACGAGGTGGCTTTATTGTTTATGGACTACATTTTGAAGGTAGAGCTAAGAAAGAGGGTTATATTGGCATTGGGGTGATTTTTATCCAAGGGAAGCATTGATTTAGGGTGGAAAAAATCATGGAGAATTTGAATTTAGTAGATTCCTTTGTTCTTTCTCCTACTAAATCTTTCATTCAAGGGATTTTAACCGTTGCCACCTTCTAGGAATCAAAGTGTAGGTTATAAACTTTACTTAGCTTTATGGGAAAGATTCTGATGAAGTTACGCTCACTTTCCTCGTCTACTTGCATTCCCATTATGAAATTGGATGTGCTTGAATGACCCATCCTCCCTAACGATTAGAGGCTCATGGGCATCCACCTAGAAAAAGAAAAGAAAACATACAAAATTTTGCTTTGGCAGGAGTCCAAGAAGGGGTTCAATGTAAGTTTTGGGGTAAGATCGCCCAAAATCAGCTCTTGCTCTAGTTTGTTCATGTTCTAATTAAAATAGGTTGCAGTACTTCATGTTTTCTTTGGTATAGTTGTACTTCACCCATAATAGTTTTGTTTTATGTATAAACATAAGTTCTAGTTTTTATAGGAGGTATAGGTTGCCACCATCGAAATCAAGTATTCTAATTCAAGAATGACTTAATGTAATCAAACTCTTTTGAATTTTGAAATTTCGAATATAGTGGGAATGGAACCCTTGTAACTCTCATTTACCTTAAAAAAAAATATTTTATTTTATAAAATAATAATTATATAAAAATACTTCATATTTAAAAAATAAAAAATCACTATCCATACCATTTTGCACCCTTAAGCTAATTGTTATTAGATCACATATTAATTTCAATTAAATATAATACTAATTTGTATTTAAAACAAATATTTATTATATTAAAATGCCTCGTGGTTAAATTAGACAAAATCATATTATTTGTGACGTATGTTACACTTATTTGGAAGTTCTAGTATAACATCCATAAAAACAATGAAACGTGTTCAATTTTAGTTGCAACATCTTCGGCAATAATAACCCTCAATGTGGCACTTGTTACTTTGATAGGGATTTCCTGTAATGATAATGATATTAACTTTTGGAAAGATATATCAGTAATTCAAGAAGCAAGAATCAAAATATATACGGGAAACACATGGATTGATACATGTTGATGGTACTCGTATTAAAGACAATACATCATATATTACGGATAGCATAGGGTATACGTAGAGAGAATAAGGAGAAATGGCATTATCATTTGTGACTAGATTGGTCAAAGCTAATGGTAGATGTTACTTGAAACACTAATAATAGCGAGAGGGAAACATCACCTATACTTTTTCCTAGAGGAGGGTTCGTATATAAATTATTTCAGTGAAACCAAGAAGTGGGGTATGTGCAAAAGATGGGTTTCCTTTTAAAAAAATAAACCAAGACATGTTTTAGAAATGCATAAAGCCATGTTAATCCTTGGTTTTAATAATTGTATGCCTTCAACCCCATACAAATATAAATCTAGGTTTTTATAAATTTGAACACCATATTTATAAGATGGGAAAATGGTTCATAAATGTGATCACTGCAATCTAAGGGGACACGAGGATACATTTCTCGTCCCTTATGTTCAAGTCATAGTTTTCAAATCAACATTCTATTTAAATTTCATATTAAATAAATGCTTACTAATGATGTGGGATTATATTTTTTTAACACTCGCATTGTAATTCTCACATGTAATAGTAAACAAAGCATTCATCAATAACTAATCGATATTAGATTCTCACTAGATGTAACGTGGAAGGTTATCAAATCTTTGCCCATTGTTTGATATAACGCCTCAATGAAATCTAATCTCATGGATTCATTAATTATGAAACACGTAGTTTTATTTTCTTATGTGAAATTAGTGTTAAAATGAAGTGTTGTGAAAAATAAGTGTGATAGAAGAGTTAGATAACAAGGAGCTTCCTTTGTGGCTAAGCATTCAAATATTATTGTCCAACTCTTAAAATTTATTTATAATCAAACCTACTCTGCGTCTTGCAACAACCCATTCCATAATTTGCAAAAAAAAAACTTTGCACATCGCGAGTTGACCTTCCTAACTTAATACAAAGCTTTATATGCAGAACTCACGTGAGTTCCCTTTTTTCTTTCCCACTTTTGATGATAGGATGTTGTTACCAAATTTGAGAAATTTTTATAATGATTCAAATATAAATCCAAAGAAATGTTATGACATTAGGATGTTCCCTTCATATGGGTCAAGTTTTAGGATGAAACTACACCACAAGATGATGAAAAAGACTAGTTTGTGATTGATAGTGTTAGGATAATTTGCAAACTTGTTGAATTAGGTGAAGAAACTATGAAAGAGAAACTGAGTTAGATGAATTTTAGGCCTTCCCCATAATCAAATGTATATGTATCAAGAAATATATAATCATAGCTTTGTTTCTTATAACGAGATTGTCAGCATAGTTGAAGGTAATAATTTTTTTGTAGATGTTGGCTCTTTGATAGAAGAAATAATAATAAAATAACGTTATTTAACAAAGAGGGAATTCTCATTTATGCTTTTCAACGCTTCCATCAAGAGGGTCACTAAAGGGTTAGTGGATACTTTTAGTAAATTGGAGTATGGCATGGATGCATTTCATAGTCTGGTGTCTTTAGTCCAGAAACAAAAATTTCCTAGGGTTTGAAAATTGGCTTCTTACAAGAAATGGACAAGAGAGGAAAATCTCAAAGTGTATCTTATTATAATGTCTTAAGTGTTGTGTGAGGATAAAATTCATATATTTATTTTTTATTTAGTAGTACTAATTTTATAATGGTTTTAGCTTAAACATGTAAAGATTTTTAGGTAATCATGATTTTACTAATATAATATTAATCCAATTATAACTATATCAATTTTTTAAGTGATTCAAGTTTTTCTAGAATAATTTAATTATATTATTAATTTTATAAGATTTCCCTTGTGTATGTTTAAGCCATCTCAAATATGACTTCTATAATCAGTCATTATCCCAATGAAATTTCCCTCATATTATTTTTGGTATTAATCACAAGGTAAGTGGGCCTATTTAGTATACAATCACATCCAAGCATTTGTTAGTGGGAGAGAAGTAATAAATATAATCCACAACTTTGAGCTTCCTTTAGACTCTTTCCCTTTTGGAATTTTTTTTATAACAAGTAATGACTTATCTTTTAGCCACTTGGTTTCACTTTTAGTGTAGAACAAATCAAATGTGAATACCAAACCACTTTCAAAAATTCTTTAACCAAATCTGGAAATTTTACCAACTCCTCTGTATTTTTCTCCTTATCTCTCTTTTCAGGTAGGCAATATGATTCCAAACCTGTATATTATGAATTCACTTAACATGTTGCCTTCAATTGCTCAATTTCATATCTTCTTTAATTTCATACTAGTTTTATGAACTTTTAACATCTTTTTTATGCCCTAATGATTTAGTGCCCTTTCTTGCTCTAATAATTTTGTCCTCTTTCTCGCCGCATTCATTTTTCATTTATTTATAACTCCAAAATCTCTATTAGTGCTCATTTTTCTTCCCAACACAAAGCGTGTTGTTGCATTGTTTTGTCCTCTCCTATTCTTATGGAATTTGAACGATGCCTTAAGTCTTCACAACTTCATCGCAAATATCAACATATTTTTCATTCACTCCTTCCAAAAAACAATTGAATGTCTTTCCTTTTCTACCAATATTTTTGTTCTTCTCTCTATCTTTATTTTTGTTGTCAGTTGCTTCTCTAAAATATTTATTTATTTATTCAATTCTTCAAATGAGTTTTATCTCATCCCTTCATTTTTCCACTTTTGCATGGGTGTTTGTTTAACAACTGCAAAGTAATTATTTTTTCTACAAGTAGCTTTCATGCATTTGTGATCTTTACAATGCTGGTATAGGTGTGTATAGTATAAATTGTGATCCAAGACTCATCTTTCAACTCACGATTTAGACATCAAGAACATGTGTTGGTTTCATATTAATATAAGAAGACACCTTCTAAAAAAATTAAATATAAATTTGATGTTATCATCTATTTTGATTAAAAAAAATGTTTATTTTCCCTCTCGTACTCGTCTTTCAGCACATGGTTTAGACATCAAGAGCATGTGTTGGTTTTATATTAACACAAGAATAAGCCTTTTAAAAATGAAATATAAATTTGGATGTTATCATCTATTCTGGTAAAAAAATGTTTATTTTCCCTCTCATACTTCAAAAAATAATTCAAAATTGCAATATCTTTTATTTATTATATTTTGGCTAAGGGACCTTTGATTAAGCCCCAAAATGGCCAAGAAAAAACTAGTTGAACTAATTTCAAAATGGAATAAACATTATAGCATCTGAAATAAGATCACCTTGTGATTCTAAGTTGAAACAAAAAGGAATCATGATGCCAAAAATGCCTTAGGTTTATTCATCCAAACTCCCAATGTTTGGGAAGATCACTTCATTTGTTATTAATTATAACTTAGAATGTAGGCAGATATAAAAGTATAATGTCTATCATTTTAATTTTGCTCCAACCTTACCCTATTTTGGTTACCTTTCCACAAGTGTCCTTTAATTTATTGCACACACCATTTTATAATCATTCACCCTTTCCTTTAATGCCTCCCAATGTAAAGAAAGGAAAAAAATCTAGGGTGAAATCAAAGTTACTTGGTCAGTACTAAAAAGACACATAAGATACCATACTAATTAAGTGCATAAGTTATTTAATCCATCATATGTATCGGATGGAGATGCCGACATGTGGCACACATTCCCTTGGTTATTCATATGTTCTTATAATTTTATATTTCATCCATATCATTAGTAGGTCATCCTCAATGGTGGTCATAGCATAAGAAGGGTATATATAGGAGGTAGTAGTGTGTAGTTAAGCACATATTGAACACTTAAGTCTTATTGTATGGTTTGGAGGTTGCCCCCTTGAAGTGGCTAAGCTATTATACTTGCATATTGAGATCATTTATCTAAATTTTGTTGTCCTTTGGTTTTATATTGCTTATGATGTTCTTATTTATCTAAATAATTCTATTACGAGTGGTATCAGAGTTGCGATCTAGGCCAAAATTAGCGCAAAACCCAATTTTTTGTTTCCGCAATATCTTATGAACTAGAGTGAATTTGTCAGAGGTTTTTTTTTACCAGAGTTGTAAATAATTCCAAGTAAGGTTCCTTGAAAATTTCAGAATTTTTTTCTTTATTTTCCAAAAGTTATTGTAAATTTAGATTTTTTTCATAAATTCGCTCCCTAGACTGCAAATTGTGGAATTTTTTCAAGTTCTTTACATTTTCAGAAAGAGGATAAAAAAATTAGTTGGATTTTTTTCTGTAAGTTTGTTTATAGTTGGCCTAATTTCTATCAAACTCCCAAACCCTAAAATTTGACCTTGATCCCTAAATATTACTATTTTGGGGCATCCTGGCGGGGCCTTCCACAAGATGTAAAAAGAATCATGTCACTCCAGGTAAAACTCCAGAAACGGATGTGATAATAGTTGAGGAGTTGGATTCAGAAGGGGTGACTATAGATTCTTCAAGGTTAGGGTTTACTTCGGCGGACTATAAGGTAAGCCAGCTTGAGTTTGACCTGCGAAACCTCGAGTCTAAGGTGGCCATCAAAGAAGATGTAGAAAGGATTGGCAAATGATTAGAGGATTTCATACAGAAATTTCATACACATATAATGGGTAATCATACATCTATCAAGCAAGGTGGATCTTCAGGTCAAAGTGATAGACAAACGAGATAGGTTTGATCTTCGAGCATGCCTAATCTAAATACAAACACTTTGCAGGCCCGTAACATGTTTCCGAAAGTGGAGATGTGTAAATTTGATGGAAATGATCCACTTAATTGGATAATGTCTTTCATCTACATCAAATTCCATCAGGATAAAAGGCGACCATGGCATATTGTATCTCAAACCTGACCAAGTCGTCCGGTATCAATGGTTCTGTGCTCAGAGGCAAAAGAGTGGTCTCAATGTTACATGGAAAATCTTCACCAAAGAGATACAATTACACTATAGTTATAATGTGTCATAGAATTACTTCATCCAATTAGTAAAGTTAAGACAAACTTGATCTGTTAATGATTACATTCATCAATTTCAAAACATTTCCTTGTGGGTGGAAAATATTACTGAAGAGAATATGAATGAGTTATTTCTTGGGGGTCTTAAGAATCACATTAAGCATGAGGTATGTATGTTTAGTCCTCATAAGGTTTTTGATTCTATGATTATGGCACATCAAGAAGAGGAAAAATTGGTTTCAAGAAGGCGACAAAATTTCACTAATATCAGAGATTATAACACCTTGTCTCTAGCACTCCCTTGGCCAGTTAGATTAACACCTCAACAAATTGAAGAAAAGAGAGAAAAATGGTTACGTTTTAACTGTGATAGTAAATATGTACCAAGACATAAATTTTCTAAAAATAGGTTGTTCTACATTGATGGGCCTAATGAAGATGAAGAGAAGGAAGAAGATGAAGAGTCAGAGGTCATGGTCGAGCCATAAGAGGAGTTAGGAGATCCCCAGCCAACGATCTCATTCCATGTAATTTCAGGCATCAACACCCCCAAACCCTCAAGGTGGTTGGATTCTTAAAAAACGAGAGGGTCACAGTGTTGATTTATTTATGAAGTACTCACAACTTCATCAATCATAAGTTAGAAGTTGGCCTAAACTATTTTATTTATCCAACTCTTGAATGTCAAGTAATGATTGTTGATGGAGGTGTTGTTACTTGTTCTATAAAATACCATAACATTAAGCTCACCATGGGATATTACATACTAAATATCCCTATGTATGACATTTTTATGGGAGGATCAGATATTGTGTTAGGAGTTCAATGGCTTACCACCTTGGGAACCATTGAGATGAAATTCCAAGAGTTGTTAATGCGATTTCAGTATAAAGGAATGGATTTTGAGCTAAGAGGCTTAAGAGAAAAGTCTCCACAACTAGTGAGATCTTATCATATGTAAGAAATGCTAAAAAAGGGTGTAGAGGAATTTGTGGCACAACTATTTTCATTGGAGGCACATCAGTCTAAGGACATTATACCATCAGATATGAAATGAGTGTTGGATGCACATTCTGTTGTGTTTGAAAATATGCCAAAGGATTTACCTCCAAAGAGAGATCATGATCATGTTATTCAATTAGTACCAGGGAGCCAACCACCCAACATCAGACCTTATAGGTACCCATATGTGAAAAAGAGTGAGATCAAGAAGATTGTACAAGAGATGTTGGAAGCATGAATCATTTTTCATAGTCAGAGTTCTTATTCTTCTCCAGTAGTGATGGTGCATAAGAAATATGACATGTGGCGCATGTGTCCCGATTATAGGGAAATTAATAAGTACGCAATCAAAGTCTCAAAGATAAGTTTCCTATTCCTATAATTGATGGTTTTCTTGATGAGTTACATGGTGTTGTTTACTTTACAAATGTCTATCTTCACTCTGGATACCACCAAATCATAATCAAGGATGAGGATGTTCATAAAACTGCCTTTTGGACACATGAAGGCCATTATGAATCCTTGGTTATGCCTTTTGGACTCACAAATACACCTTCTACATTTCAAAGTTTGATGAATTCTTTTTAAATCCATTCCTGCATAAGTTTGTTTTAGTGTTCTTTGATGATATATTAATCTATAGAAAAACATGGGAGGAACACTTGCATCATGTAAATAAGGTTTTGGAAATTGTTGGGGTTAGAACAAGGTTGTACAAATAATATATCAGATCTAAGAATACATGCAAATAAAAGTGGATATTCTACTAGAAGAAATATACAAAATAAGAGATATAAATCAACACCAGATTTAATGTGGTTCACCTAGTGTAGGCTACATCCACCAAGAAACAAGCCAATTTATTATCCAAAGCTTTCACAAGATATACTATTGAAGATTTACAATCTTCCACACCTCTCAGATGTACAGTACTTTCTTTCTCTTAAGTTTTTGCTTCTTCTCCAAGAATTCTCTCTCACAATTATTCTCATAATAATAATTAACACACACTTCTAAACCCTAGTTTTCATGCTTATATAGGCATCTACAAACTTAGGGCACTTATCCATGCAATTACAATTAATAGATTTGCTTTAATGTTAAAATTAGATCTAATTCCCGAGAGTTAAATAAAACACTCCTGCACAAGTAACTGATATCGGTTCCTCCTTTCCTGATTGATGTCGGTCATAGGTGACCAATGCCGGTCCCTCCATAACTGATGTCAGTTACTGCATTTTCCTGCAAATTTCATATTGCATGCTAATCTGAAGTAATTGAGATGCACAAGTCAACAATCTCCCACTTGGAGATTAATTACTACATTATACCTGTACAACGTCATTCTTGGATCCTTCCTTAGCTTTGTTTATTCCTCTTCAAGTCTCAAACTCTAAGACCAACATAAGTGGAGTGTAGCTCCAACTTCTCCTTTACTAATGGCTTCGTTAGCATATCCGTATGGTTTTCACTCATATGAATCTTCTCCAGTTTTAATTTCCCATCCTCCAATACTTGTCGTTTAAAGTGATACCTCAACTAAATGTGTTTCGTTATTGAATGAAACATCGAGTTCTTTTCTAAATGAATTGTACTTTGACTGTCACTGAACAATTGCAATCATCTTGCTTCTTTTCCAACTCTTTCATGAACCTTCTCATCCATATCATTTCATTGCTAGCCTCTGTAGCCACAGCATACTCTACCTCTGTAGTAGACAAAGCCACAACCTTCTGTAATATTGAAATCCAGCTAACTGTTGTCCCACCTACTGTGAAAATATATCCAGTAGTGTTCCTCCTACCATCCAGATCTCTAGCCATATCTGAATCAACATAACCACATAAATAAATATCCGAACCTCCATAGCATAACTTCATGCTAGATGTCCCTCTCAAATACCTGAGTATCCATTGAACTGCTTTCCAATGCTCTTTACCTAGACTGGCCATAAATCTACTCACAACTCCCACTACCTGTACAATGTATGGTCTAGTACAAACCACGGCATACATAAGACTTCCTACTGCTGAAGCCTAAGGAACACGTGTCATGTACTCAACCTCCTCGTGTGATGAAGGACACTAATATTTTCTCAATTTGAAGTATCCTACCATAGGTGTACATATATGTTTTGAATCTTGCATTTTAAAACTTTCTAACACCTTATTGATATAAGCCTCCTGAGACAAATATAATTTCTTGTTCTTCATGTCTCTTTGTATTTGCATGCTAAGGATTATTTTTATAGCTCCTAAATCCTTCATATAAAATGTGAGTTATCCTTCTCTTAATCCCACCAATGTCCTTTATACTAGATCCTACAATAAGCATATCATCCACATACAGTAACAAAATAATATAGCTCCCATTTCCAAGATTCTTGAAATAAACAAAATAGTCAAATCCACATCTCAAGTAACCATGCTCATGCATAAAACTATCAAACCTCATGTACCTTTTCCTTGGAGCTTATTTGAGCCCATATAGGCTCTTTTTCAAACCGCACACTAATTTCTCATTACCCTTGACTTCATACCCAAGTGGCTGTTGCATATAAAGTTCTTCATCCAAATCACCATGAAGAAAATTCGTCTTCACATCTAGTTGCTCTAAATGTAAATCATGTATTGCAACTATACTCAACACAGTACGTATGGAAGTCATTTTAACAACAGGAGAAAATATTTCACCAAAGTCAATACCTTTTTTCTGTGCAAATCCCTTTACTACAAGCCTTTCCTTGTATATTTTATGTCCACCCTCTTCTTCCTTAATCATGTAAACTCACTTTTTCTACAATTTTTCTTACCTACTGGCAACTTAACCAAATCCCAAGTTTGGTTTTGTTCCAAGGAGTCCATCTCCTCATCCATGTCATGCTCCCACCACACGTGGGTCTCATCCTGCATTACTTCTTCAAAAATTTTGGGTTCACCGTTATTAGTCAATAATAAGTAAAATAGAGAAGGTGTAAATCTTTCTGGAGGTTTACTTACCCTTTGAGAGCTTCTCACATAATTTTGGGGTACCGGAGGCTCATTTTGGACCTCCTGGACATTTGTATCAAAATCTGTTAGTGATCGATTTTGGTCACCTATAACTGACATCGGTTCTGCTAATCGATGCTCGTTTGGCTCTTATATAACCAATACTGGTCCAACTGACTGATGTCGGTCATGGGTCAACCAACATCAGTTACTGTGTAACCTTGTCGGTATGATTTTTAAATCTGAGAGTTCATTTTCATTCATAAACTTCTCAACATGTTTGTCCTTAGGTACCACAATTTGATCCCTGTAAATTATCTTTTCATTCCATTCAATGTCACAAATCCTAATAATTTTAGAATTCTCTAAATCCCAAAAATAGAATCTGAAGTCACCATATCCATAACCAATAAAAGTTCATCTCTTGGATTTTGCATCCAAAATTTTCCTATTTTCCTTATCAATATGCACAAAATCTTCTAAACCAAAAACTTTAAGAAAAGAAATATCTACCTCTTTTCCCGTCTAAGCTTCCTTTGGTATTCCTCCATCTAGTGAACTTGAAGGCCCACGGTTAATCAAATAAATTGGTGTATCAACTGTTTCTGCCCAAAACTGCAAGGGCAATCCAACATGTATCCTCAAACTTCTAGCACATTCCATGATTGTCTGGTTCATTCTTTCTACAACACCATTCTCTTGTGTTGTTCTTGGAACCATCCTTTCTCTACGTATTCCATTCACTGAACAATAATCATTGAAACCTTTGCTACAATATTCACCACCATTGTCAAATCTAAAACACTTTAACTTTGAATTTGATTCTTTATCAACAAGAGATTTCCATCTTTTAAAGTCTCAAAAACATCATATTTATGTTTAATATAATAATTCCATACCTTTCTTGTAGCATCATCAATGAAAGTAACATAATATTGGGATCCTCTATGAGAATCTACCTAAGTTGGTCCCCACACATCTGAGTACATGAACTCCAATTTCTGCTCCTTCTTAGTTACCCCAACTTTGAGAAATCTGACTCTCTTTTGGTTTCTAAAGACACAATTCTCACATAAATCAAGATCTAAATCTTTGAAATCTGATAACTTACCATTAGCCTTTAAGATCGATATTCCTTTTTGACTCATATGGCCCAACCGATTATGCCACATGCATGCATTTGAATCTGAAGTAGATAATGCAGAAAAGAAATCAGTAACTCAAGTAGATAAATATAGTGTTCCTACCTTCTTACCACTTGCCACAACAAAAGCACCCTTGGAAACTTTCCAAGATTCTGCTGTGAATGTAACCATGCAACCATCTTCACCTAGTTGCCCTACAAAAATAAGATTCCTCCTGAGACTTCGCACATGCCTCACATCTTTCAATACCCATGTATTTCCATTATGCAATTTTAGATGAACTTTCCCTTTACCAGTAATACTGTAAAGTTCATCATCACCCAAATAAACATGCCCAAAATTGCCCTGGACATAATTTCTAAAATAACCCTTATTAGGGGTTGTATGGAAAGAAGCTCTTAAATCTAAAACCCATGATTCTATTCTATTATCCAAAGAAACAATAAGAACATATTGGATTACCTCTACTACAAATTTGCATCTTTATTTGCCTCTTTACCTTTTTCTGGATGTTGGTTCTCTTTATCCTTAGACCAACAATATTTATTTGCATGTACTTTCTTTCCACATTTCCAACAAGTAATTACTTTACCTATGGATTTAAATATGTTATCCCTTGACTTTGATTTCACATTACTCTTACTCTTAGATCTCTCCTTCTACCTACGTCTGCTTTCTACATTCAAAACATTCCCAGATGTTGATTCCTCTGTTCTTTTCCTGCAAATTTCTTCATTCAAGATTATACTAACCACATCATCAAACTTCAAAATATTATTAGCAGATGTTGTATTACTAACAACCATTACCAAGTTATCCCAACTATCAGGCAAAAACATAAGAATAAAAGTGCTTTCACTTCATCATCAAATGAAATATCAACTAATTTTAATTGATTTACAATAGGTCTGAAATCATTCAAATGACTAGATGCATATCCACCTTCATGCATCTTAGAAATAAATAGTTTTTTTTTTCAAATAAACTTTATTTGAAGCACTAGGTTTTTCATACAAATTAGCAAGATATTTCACCAACTCTACCGTGGATGTTGCTTCTGTAAGATTGGAAGCCACGAATGTTGTCAGGCTCAATCTTATAGACCCCAAATCCTTTCTGTCAAGAATCTTCCATTCTTCATTAGTAATCTTTGTAGGTCTAGAATTTTCATCCAACGATAAGTACAAATATCTTTGATATAGATAATCCTCAATCTGCATCTTCCATAATTGATAATTACGGCCGTCAAACTTCTCTACCTTGTATTTTTTTTCTTTTTCCATTGTTGTAGCTCCCACTCAATCAGAAAACCCTCTGTGAGTAAATCTGTCAACACATAAAACCCTCAAACAAAGCTCTGATACCAATTGTTGGGGTTAGAACAAGGTTGTACAGATAATATATCAGATCTAAGAATACATGTGAATAAAAGTGTATATTCTACCAGAAGAAATATATAAAAGAAGAGATATAAATCAACACCAGATTTAACGTGGTTCACCCAGTGTGGGCTACATCTACCAAAAAACAAGCCAATCTATTATCCAAAGCTTTCACAAGATATACAATTGAAGATTTACAATCTTCCACACCTCTCAAATGTACAATACTTTCTATTTCTTAAGTTTTTATTTCTTCTCCAATAATTATCTCTCTCACAATTATTCTCACAATAATCATTAACACACACTTCTAAACCCTAGATTTCATGTTTATATAGGCATATACAAACTTAGGGAACTTATCCATGTAATTACAATCAATAGATATGATTTAATGCTAAAATTAGATATAATTCTCTAGAGTTAAATAAAACACTCTCGCACAGGTAACCAACGTTGGTTAGCCCTAACCAATGTCGGTTCCTCCTTGCCTAACTGATGTCGGTCATAGGTGACCGATTCCGGTCCCTCCATAGCCGATGTTGGTTACTGTATTTTCCTACAAGTTTCATATTGCATGCTAATTTGAATTAATTGAGCTCCACAACTCAACAGAAACCCTTGAACAACATCAACTTTATGCAAATCCCTCTAAGTGTTCTTTTGGAGTCAAGGAGGTTGAATATTTGGGTCACATTTTCTCTCATGAAGGTGTTAAAATGGATCCTAATAAGATCAAGGCCACGGGGGAGTGGAAAGTTCCAAAAACCCTAAATAATCTCCGAGGACTTTTGGGGCTCACAGGCTGTTATCATAGATTTGTAAGACATTATGGAAGTATAACAGCACCTCTCACAAATTTATTAAAGAATGACTCTCTCCATTGGAATGAGGACGTTACCAAATAATTTGAGAATTTAAAGAAGACCATGTAAACCACTCTAGTCTTAGCTACTCCAGATTTCTCCAAAACATTCATTGTTGAATGTGATGCATCAAGGTTTGGTATGGGGTTAGTTCTCATACAAGAAGGTCGTACTATTCCTTTTTGAGCCGTCAATTCAAAGGTAAGAATTTGTCAAATCCAACTTATGAGAAGGAAATGCCAGCCATACTTCATGCGGTAAAGCAATGGAAACCATATCTATAGGAATCACTTTAAAGTGAAGACATATCATGATAGTCTGAAACACTTCTCGGAGCAATGCTTATCATCTAAAGAACAACAAAAATGGGTCTCAAATATGTTAGGATATGATTTTGAGATTATCTACAAGAAAGGGAAGGAGAATGTAGTCATGGATTCTCTGTCTAAAAAAGATGAATCAACTGTAGCATTGTCATGTGCCATATCCATCTTACATGAAGATTGGGTAGAGGAGGCAAAGGTCCGAATGGAGAAATGAACCAAATACACAAAACCTCATTCATAATCTCCAGAATGATCCAAGCATGTTTGAAAATTTTGTTTGAAAAGGGGATGTTTTATTGTATAAAGATATATTATACCTATGTAAGAACTCCACCCTTAAAAATAGGGTTCTATATGAGCTTCACGCTTCTCCAGTAGGGGGAAATCTGGATTCTTGAATACTTATCATTGAATCAAACAATATTTCTTTTGGGAAGGGCTAAAAGGGGATGTCCAAAAATTTGTGGCCAAATGCATGGTTTGTCAACAAAATAAGGGTGAAATAGTTCGGTCTGCTAGTCTTCTAGAACCTCTATCTATTGCTAGCTAGCAGTGGGAAGAGGTTTATATGGACTTCATCACAAGATTGCCTAAATCTAAAGGAAAAATTTTCATCATGGTTGAGGTGGATAGAATCACCAAATATGCTCATTTTTTGTGCCTTGTCACAGCCATTTTCTACAAGCACGGTAGCAACATCCATCATGGACATAGTTCAGAAGCTACATGTGATACCGAAGATTATAGTAAGTGATATGGACCCTATATTTACTAGTAATTTTTGGATTGATTTATTCTTATGTTTGGGTACTCAGTTAGCTTGTAGCTCTTCTTATCATCCATAGTTTGATGGGTAAACAAAAGTTGCAAATAAGTTTTTGGAGGTATATCTTTTTTACTTCACCTCAGATAAACAAGTGAGATGGGTCTAATGGTTGCCACTTGTAGAATGGTGGTATAACATTTCCTTCAATACTTCATCCAAAATGTCTCCTTTTTTGGCACTCTATGGGTACCATCCACCATCCATCACATCATCATTGAGAGGAAAACTAAGGGTTAGACCAGTGGAAGAAGAAATTCAACATCAACAAGAGGTCCTCTCTAGTCTCAGGGAGAACTTGGCCATGGCACAAAACTGCATGAAGCAACAGGCTGATCAACATTGCACTGAAAGGAATTTTAAAGTCGATGACTGGTTTTTTGTGCATTTACAACCATATAAGAAAATGTCTTTGAAACAACAACAAGAGGATAAAAAAATTTCACCTAAGTATTATGGCCCCTATCAATTATTTTAGAAGATTGGTACTATAACATACAAATTAGAACTTCCATAGACAACCAGAATACATCCAATCTTTCATGTTTCTTATATGAAGAAAGTAATTGGAAAGAGTCTGGTATCAACACAAATAGTTTTACCTAAGCTCGATGAGGAGGGGAGAGTCATCTTGGAACCTGAATACATCCTTTAAACATGCACTAAAATATTGAGGACAAGGGTTATTACTGAGTACATGATCAAGTGGAAGAATATGGATAGTGAAGATGCAACATGGGAGGATATAACGTTCATGCAACAACACTCAGAGCTTCTCAACATTGGGGAAGATGTTACTTTGAAGGGGAAGGGCATGTTACACCCTTAATCATATATAGTGTATCGGATGGACATGTCGACATGTGTCACACATTCCCTTAGTTATTCATATGTTCTTATCATTTTATATTTCATTCATATCATTAGTAGGCTATCATCAGTGGTGGCCATAACATAAAAAGGGTATATATAAGAGATATTAGTGTGTAGTTAAGCACATATTGAACACTTAAGTCTTATTGTATTTTTTGGAGGTTGCCTGCTCGAAGTGGATAAGTTATTATACTTACATATTGAGATCATTTGTCTACATTTTGTTGTCCTTTGGTTTTATATTTTTGTTGATGTTCTTATTTATCCAAGTAATTCCATTACAATTTTTATGCAAATAATGATAATTAAGGTTATTCCAATTATCATCCGTGTTAATTAAGGATTTTTATGTGAATTGTCATGGTCTTACTACGCCAAAAGGGTTACTTAGGTTTAGTAATGGTTAATAATTTTTCTCCACCAAGGTTTTATCTTAACACGATGAGAAATTAATTTAATATAGATAAGGGTTAAGTGTTTAATTGGGCATGGGTCTCATTTGGCCCCATCCAAATGGCCTCATGCCCCTTGCACCAATAAATAATCTAATTTTAATTTAAAACATTATTCACCCAATTTCACAAAGGGCCGCTTGTCTACCTACCAAGTCTACCCTGGGTCTAGTTAGTCAAGTGGAAAATCTCCACCCTTAATCCCTAGGGTTCGAGAAAAGTCCTTATTTCTCTTTAAACTCTCTATTACATTTTATTTTCTCTTTCTGCCTCTCATTTCTCATTTTGTTTGTTGCAAGTTAAGAAGATGGGCATCCATAGAGGCACTAATTAGATTATTTGTTTAGTTTTCCTTCTATTTATTTCCATTTACTTCAAAATACACTCATTAGGGTATAAAGAGGAGATGTGTATATATATCTACATACATACATACATATATTATGTATAAAAATCTACACATTTATATATTTTTGAACACAAATATCTATATTTATGTTACACACACACACACACACACACACACACACACACACACACACACACACACACACACACACACACACACACACACACACACACACACACACACACACACATTGTGTGCATGTGTGTGCATGCGCGCACACGTGTGTTTTTAATAAATAAATTAAAAATTTGAAGTGATTATATATGTGGCCACACCGAACTATGTGTACACACACACTCATACATATACATATCTATATACATACACACACATATATGGAGCACTTATGGAAAGCCCGTAAGGCCTGAGAAAGGAAACATGTGGCAAGGGTAATGGGATGTGATACGCCCATGTGTAAAAGGGAGTGTATTTCGTAATATTTGCAGGGCTTTTTTAAGGTAATAAAAACCTTATCCATATGTCTCCTAAGAATAAAGTAACCAATGGGAGGTCTAAAGTGCAAAATGATGCATCTTTGTATCATACCCATTATTTTTTTCTTGTTATATTATAAGAAGATAAGAAAAAAACATTAACCAAATTCACACGATCAAAAATTAGTATGAAACATAAACTAGGAGTTCATAATGCGACCGAGAAAAATGAGAAATTACATTTCCATTGATTCAATACAAATAGGTCATGTCTTTTCTAGATTAAAGTGGTAGAGAAGATAACATGGTCATACAACATTGAAGTTGCTTATTATACATTCTTCATGTTCTCAAGTACATCTAATTAACCAAATTTTATTCACAGGGAAAAGACACAAGTTACGAGTACAATTATAGATATAATTCTTTGTGTTTTTTTTCGTTATTGCATATCATCCTGAAAACTTACAACATCACAGATAACTATTGATGTTAGCATGGAATTTTCCCCACCATGCAAGTAATTGCATATAGCATTTGATTTCTAGAGAGAATCAAGACAGATATTTTTTAATTTCTCAAGATTTGTAATCATTTAATATACATAAGGCTATAAGAAGAGAATTATTTATTCACATAAACATCATTTATTATTGGATGACAACCCATTTGATGCACTAAATTTTTCCATTTGGTCAGTAGTGAGGTTGTGTAACATTTATAAAATCTTTTTTTGAATTCATAGTTAAACTATTTACAAGTAGTAATTTCCACTATATACATTGTCTTGGTTTACAATCCATTTTAATCACTAACATCTTTCGTTATCCTTGGTATTGTCTTAAATACCATCGACTAACTACATAAACACCAAGATGAAAATTAATTTACACAGAAAAGCGTTTACATATGGCCTTTCAAAATACTTCAACCTAAGTCACTCCATTACTTAAATTCTAAGTATTTTCATACCTTCTATCTCAACTCTATTATACTTCTATCTTTTCAGGTGTTGTTGGTTTACACCCTTATCCCCCCTTTATTCATACCATATTGGTTAGCATCCGTTGTATATAGGGATATGATTTGGATCCATGTTTTATCACCTAAAATCCACATTATGAATCTTTGTTTAAACATTTCACATTGATCTAAGGTTAATAAGTTTTTTGCTTAATCATTGTTGTTATTCAAAACATAATTTCATTCATAAATCATGCCTTGGTTTCCATACATATTTATGGTACACACAAATTACATATGCGATCCTATATTTTTACATCATCCCTTTATCCTTGTTTACCCTTATAAACGCCTTCATGTAAGTCCAAGATCGTGAAATATCATTACACACTATAATGTTTCATAATAATACACACACATAGAAAGAGTTAGGATACTTTTAAGGTGCTTCATGTCTAAATAATTTTATCATCGAACGTTGCACTAAGCTCATCATTCCATGCACTATACTCTTTTGGGTCACATATTTCAAAAAATGAACATGCATAACACATCATGTTTATAATATTGAATTTATTTACACCTATCGAAGGTGTCTTGAAGGGTCAACGAGTCAACAATGCCTAGCTTCCTTATTATATGAACTAGCCCAAATGGATACTGAAAGGCCTAAAAAAGAGTGCTAATAACTTGGGTGGAAAATTTAACACATCCAATATATTATATGTTATATAGAGAATCCAATGATACTTTTAGGACCTAAAACTAACAACTAGATGTCAAATTGGAAATATCTCTCTACAGCCAATTGGTAGAATTTTGTTGTTCCACTTCAGCAACCCAAGCCAAGGTGGGTGCGAAATGGGGTTTGAAAACAAAAACCCAAGACTTGAGCACACATTTTTTAAATTCCCATCAACTCCCCTATATGTTGAGAAACCATCAAAATTGGTGGAACTTGTTTCTGACAACATGGGTTGAATCTATTACCACCTTTCTAGAGCTGATTATCACAATTTTTCAAGTTTGTTTTTGTTGTAGAATGTCAAGTGGCCTACAAAAATATGTTTTTAAAACTATCTCCTAAATTATTATTTTTTAAAATAAATTTTCATTATAGTTATCATGGCAGAAGTCTAGAGGTATGTGGTGGTAGATTTCTGTTTCACAACACGGATCCCTAAACCATGAGTCAAAAGCAAGATGATTTCTAAATTTTGGCAATTGTCCCATACTGGAAAACAACCAATTAGGCTTAGAAATTAATGTCTTTAAATGATCAAATGATCATATAAAGTTGGTTTAAGGGTTAATGTGACATTCCATGTCACCGAGGAACATGGTAAAACATTGACATCTCCACTATGGGAGTTAGGGAGGCATTTTGCACGTTGTTTTCAAAGGTCACTAATAACTTTTGCAAGGGGTTTTAAGGTAGAGTGTTTGTACGAGATCTCACATTTAACTCACAACTAGTGGTTACATTTCCCAAATTCACTCATCTAAGTTTTTAATTAGCCTCTTGTCACATTCCCTAAGAAAATTCAACACTCCTAAATGATCATTCTAGTTGATCGACGTTCACCTCCTTGACGCGACATCCTGCACGTGTAAGAAAGAAACATTATAGGTTTAGCAATTTTTTTTATGAATGGGAAATTAACTAACCTAAACTTATTCAATTAACTCAAGTTTAATCTTAGATTGCTTAGTGTTGAAACCAAAATTTGATACCAGAAGTCAAATTTCACAATCCAATACAAGACACATGTTAATCTAAAAATCCATAAAGATCAACAATATCCATAACCATATCATAAAAGTTAGATGATAACGATAATAGTTGGGAATTGGTCTTGCATGCCAAATAAAAACATCATGCCAAGATAGTTATCATAAAATAAAATTGTTACAAAAAAAATAATATATCTTAATCAAATAACAATAATTATGTGTCCAAACTCTCAACGTGAATAAGTACAAAGAGTCAGCGTAATCAGAATAAAGCTAGAAACTTTTAGGCACGAAACACCATTATTAATTTTAAAGGACTGAAAAAACTAAGATGGTTCCAGTGAAAATGGAGTGATGGTATTTTTCATCATAATATAGAGTAACACTTATTTTTCAAAAACACATATATTCAAAAAATACAAAAACATTAAAAAAAACCTAATAAGAACAAAATCATAAAAAATATTATCAAAAATACAAATTCATGACCTATATCTAACTTGATTTTATAGTTCTTTAATTTACATATGTAATTTGTTAAATGATTTGATAGATAAAATATTATATATAATTTTTACACACATACATTCACAAGGTATTTGAGCATGATGCATGACATACACAAGACTATACATGATGATAAGTGTTGGCCTAGTCCCTTTCCCAATGGCCATATTAATCTATGAACATCCTCTACACTATTAGTTATTGTTTCATTGCACGTTACTTTTTAGTTCCTCATCATGATTATATTGTGATGTATGTTATTTATTCAAATTTATGTGTCTAACACATTTTCCTAGTGTAGAACTAGTATTTCTTGATCTATGTGCCTATGGGATACTATCTACTATTATATTTACTTGTTTGTTTGTATACTTGATTTTATGTATGTGGCTTATGGAATTTTCTATGCAAGTGTATGTGACACGGTTGTGTCCCTTATATGAGACATTTGGCCTTTTATATGATTGCTTATGTGATATTTCTTATTGCACTTATATGCTTATATACGCATAGACTTATCTTCTTTTATGCTTTTATGCTTGTTTGTTTGTATCCTTATGTATTTTTTTTTATGTCGTGGTTTCTACCATGCACTCTTTTGTAGAAACAAGATATCTATGGTGACCACCTACAATTATCTTCAATTCGATTCAACACTAACTATATGCTACATCCATCATTGACACACTTCACTTCTTTTGAGTCAAGTGATTTATTGCACATCTCACCTACCTTTAAAAAGGGGGCATTTATTGGGGTTAACATATGAATATCTAAAAAATCCAAACACACAGATAGAATATAAATTTTAAAATAAAATGGAACAAGTTACAAATTTACATGGGAATATTAACAAATCTAGATCAAGTTCAAAATTAGGGATTAAACCATCCAACAGGGGACAAAACCATTAGATGTTACTATCAGGGATGGATGGTTTTTTCCTGGGTAGTTTTTAACAATAATTTTAGATATTTTTGGAACATACAATCTTTTATAGATTTAAGGTAAAGGTTCAAGGAAAAATGGCACAATCCAAAGTAGAGTTTTACTACATTTCAATACAAAATGTGGGGGGTATGAGTACTTTATTCTATATAGCAGGAAAAGATGGGTCCTTGACTAGGTTCTAAAATATAGGGATCAAATTTAAGTTCAGACACATGATGTAGGTCAACCAAAGGTGCTCAAAAAGTATTATTGTTATAATTTTGTAGGATAATAACCCTAACCCTAGGATAGTTATAGGATTCCTACTAGGATTCTAAATAAGAGTGAGTTAAGAGATGGATTATGAAAAAGGGTGTAATATAATAAGATAAATAAATAAACTAAATAAAATATACACATACCTTGATCTATAGTAATGAATGACCAACCATTGTAACAAAACAACAATATAAAAGAAGGAAAGGATACATAAGGGTTATAAATACTTACATACGGTGTGACTCTAGATTCACAATCCTCCCCAGAGACAATAACACCGAGAGAGAATCATTATAAGTGGAGAAAGGGAATGTTGAAATAGAACACCTCTATTCCTAGCTCACTATAGTGACCTAAATGCAAAATGACAAGCTCCAAAGCCTCAAGTCTATCAACTAGGTGTGAAAATATTTGTAAATGTTTGACATTTGTAAGAAAATGAAGTATTTTATAAAAGTGAATATGACACCTGATTGAAAGTAAAGTGGACATGGGCGATGACATCATCCGTGTAAAAAAATATGACACCATTTCCCATAGGCAATTACATTATCCTTAAGGGAACCCTAAGGTCATGGGCTGTAAAATAATGAGGAATGAGAGATAGAAGATAAAATGGAGGTAATGGTGAAGGTCCAGGGTGATTGAAATAAGGGATAAAAACATGCAATAAGTGTGAACAAGTGGACATACCGAAACAAGTAGGCATAATGGGTGTAATGTGTATACAAAAGGAAGAAACGAGACAAGGATAAGGGAACGGTGGTATAATAGTGATATCTCTCAAATTATGTGGTCTAGCCTATATGACCAATTTCGGTCATACCCCAATCTCGGTAGGTCCCTTAAGGCACCCGCTCAGAAGGACAATGTATCAACAACCCCTGCATAAGAGAAATAATTAACAAACATAAAAATAAGGTGTATGCACATTCCCTTTCAAATTTATGCCTCTTAAATACCTTTACAATGCATGGCACGGGGTCCTAGGCCTCCTCCATATCTTATATTAAACTTTACACACTTGATACATTACGACATCACATGGTGGGGGCATGGGTATACTTCACCCCCTTTTGACTTTGCACCATTCTACACATTTGGGACCTAGATCTGTCTATAGTGGTGCGGTTTCATGAGTAGATGATTTTTGGGGTGATTATAAAGCCCTATGACACTCTTCTTATCACTTGTTTTGGGATTTATAGACATCCCATGAGTCCCTTCCTCATTTTATAAGGATTTTGGGGGTGGCTAGAAAGCCATGACACCCTTCTTTGGTGTTAGGTCAAGTGACACCCGATTCCATTTTAGCTTTGTCTTCTCCTTCAATGAATTAGGGGTTGATCACCCCCCATCCTTGAATATCTCATTTCTAATTCATTTCTCTAAGCACTTCATCAATGAGCTTCTCCTTTGATAAGAAAGATTAGGGGAATTCCTTACATGCTTTGTTTACTTCTTAAATTCACAAGTTTCAATTTCAAGTACAATTTTAAATCTAAGATAAAATTATATTGTTTTTATTGTAGGTTTCTACTATGGAAATCATGTCATCAATCAAGTGAATCAAACATCTTAAACAAAGTGAAAGTGTCTCAACACACTCAGGTATCTTTTCCTTTGAGGAAGCAAATTTCATTTCCTAACTTAAAGGGGGGAAAATGTAGACACACACATTTGGTAATTTATTGATTACTTTATAATGTCATAAATTTGTAATCCTTAAATCACGACTTGTGCATACATTCCAAGCTCAATTGCTTATCCTTAGCCTTATTACATGACTTATTTTCCACATTACACTTCTCATTCGATCACATAATTGCTTACATTAAATTAGTTTTTAATAGTCTATCAATCCCAAGTGTCATGCAAAAAAAATTCTAACACCTCACTCCCTACCCATATAAGAATGCCAAATAAGGACCAAACCACCAAATAATTTGACCTAAAATTTTCGGTTTCATCCCAAGTCACCCAATGATCATTTTATCAAATTGATCTTTTATGGGTTGTTACTTTTCTTATACTTCAGCCTTAATGTGAAATTAAACCTACAAAAGCCTATATAAACAAGTCAAAGGCACTCATTTACTCACCTGACATCCACCTAACACTTTTAAGAGCACTACTTGCAAATATCATTTCAAAAGCACTGAAATCTCTCTTAAATTTCCTTAAATCAACATTGTATATTAGGAGTATCCCCCTCACAGGTTTGAAGCACTCCCAATCAGGTTCAAGATTCTAATTTCTCAAGTTACAATCCTTCGAATCCATATCAAGCAAAAGGGAACAAAACCATTTACAAAACATTATCAAGTGAACAAGTTATTAAAGATAGTTACATTCGTATATATATCACATATTGAGGTGAAGAACTACATGTAGTTTGAGGCCTCTTTAGAGTAGTGTCAACGTAAGAGGTGTATGAAATATAGTTTAAGCTAACCACTAACCCTTTTGCAGGGGTTTCTACCCATGGTTAGGGTTTGAAGTTATTTTTGGTCATACATAGGGGTTTTACACATTTGTGAGACCTAGTGTTTCATAGGAAGGCATATTCCTGTTGATTGCATAAGCATAAAAAGTTATATAATGCCAACATCTCTTACCTACCAAATGGTTTCGTACATAAGTTATAAGGGTTTTGTCCCTGCATATCTTGTACTTCAAAAACTAGAAACAAAGCATCTGCAAATCATTTATATTCCTTTCATCATTCTGTCATTTCCACATTAGCTTCATGTAGCAAAATAGGTAAGTGCATATCTCCTCTTATTCTTTCTTTGTGTACACACAAAATCACACACTTAGTATTGTTACATCACATCTCTAGTATATCATTATATGCACGATTCTTAAGCAAGAAGACTAGACATTTAAAAAACTTGTTTTGCTTTATCTTTCTATACTCTTGTCCATTACTTTTATAGAACTACACCTTTACTTTTTGACTACGCACAACATGTGACCCAACTCAACATTTTCGGTTTTATCTTTAGAGCCTCCCGGACACTAGTTCCTAGCAAGGACATGATCACCCAGGTACTACTATCCCATTTAGGCACTTTTGTCTTTTCCCCCTCTTTTCTCATGTTTAAAATGTCACATCGATTGTTATCTTTTCTAAATTCCTATTTATCACTATGGGTCGTTTTTTTTATTATTAATGAAAAAAATTAAACAAGGGAATCATATATATACACAACTTACTCACTATTCTAAGTGGCTAAGAAATTTGGGCTATTATTTCCTATTTATTACTTGGGAAAAGAAAAACACTCAAGGACTTATTTTGGCTTGCATTATTCACTACATAAGAAGGGGCAATTTCTTAATTTCATCTCACACATTCATCTTAGGGGAAGTAGTTGTAGCCCACTGTCTTGGTACGAATAACACACATGAAACCTAGCTTCAAGGGACACATTTTAATCACACACACTAGAACCACATTGATTTTGAAATGTAGTGCAATGCTCAATGACAATCACATTGGGGAGACCGCTAAGGTCAATCTGACTCAAGCATATGCATTATTTATTCCATATAATGTGTGTTTGATCCTTGTGTAGGTAGCTAGGGTTTGATTTGTAGGTACAAGTGTGGTAGAGAACCCTACAATGAAGTGGATGTGACACCAAGTGAAGTGAAGAAGATAAGATCATATCCTAAAAAGACTATATTCGAAGACATTAGCGCCCAATTTAGACACTAGCGCCTGGGCTGGTCCTATCCTCCTTTGGGCGGTATTGTTTGGGAAACTTTCAAATCTTTGCTCTCTATATGGAGCTTACTCAATTCATATCCAGCCTGTTCCATCCATTCTCCAGCCCAGAATCAGTCCAGACAACGAGTTAGCAAGTCATTCTTGTCCTCTTGTTGTTTACACTTGCTTGTTATTGCATGTTAGATCTTGCTTATACATCTAACATGCAATATATTTGTTTGATCTCAATCCTCATACTTAAGATTTAAATTTCATTAAATCACTTTTATTTAACACATATTTTATGGTTGTATATTAAAAATTGATAACATAGGCATATGGAGATTAAGGTCGAGGCAAATTAAATAGTTGCTTAGGGTGCCAACATTTCTAGGGGTGCTAACTTATTTTATTTTACTATGGTTTTTATGAAGAGCAGATCAATTTATTAACCATATATGCTAGTAGCAGTTACTAGCCAACCTTACATACTGACTTAATTCATTTAATTCAAAATTACATTAAATTTACATAATTATATTAAGATTATGATATTTAGGAGGCCTCAAATATTAATGCAAGTGCCTTTGTTGTAGGATTTTAAAATTTAATTCATACTCATGTATTTTTCATACTTTGTATTGTTTTGAAGTCTTGTAGGTTTTCTGGGAGGAGAGATAAAAAAAAATGAATATGTAATGAATTTGGGAAAAATAGTAAGGATTATGAGAAAAGGAGGATTATGATAGACTATATGTTACATAATTAATGGGGATATTGGGCAATAATAACTACAAAAAAAATATTAATGAGTTTTTCTAGGATGGTAGAGGCATAACATATCAAGTAATACGATATTTGGTCACGGTTAATTATTTTGTCTACTATAGTTTTTTATTTATAGAAAATGTTAGCTCCAATATTGCCTAGGGCGATCAAAACGCTTAATCGGGCCTTGAACATAGACATATTATGATTTGCACATTGATATGAAATTAGTCAATCTCAATATATATCTCGTTACTAACCCCAAACACAAAGTTTAAATAATTGCACTCTTATTTTTTGGGTAAACCAAATATATAACTCAACATCCACAGACATGGATGATAGTATACCATACATTCAACATAACTATACTCTAGCCCTCCATGGCTATGTGATTGAGTCATATCTCTTTTTTCGTGTTATTTGAGGGTTTCGTTGTTCATCCACATTGATGGGGCATTTCCTATTATAGTGGTGGAAGTATCTTCCTATACATAAATAGAATCTAAAATAGTCTTATGATCTATTAATCATATCTAGAAAATTTAAAAGTAGGTAGATGAATTCTTATCAAGAATCACACAAAAGTACAAGCAATGACATGACCAACATGGAGTTTCAATTAGTGATAAAGTATTACCTCACTTATAAAAATATTTTTTAAAGTTCGTACACAATCTTTTAACACACACACAGATATATATATATATATATATATTTCTTAAATTTAAATTGCAACCTTATTAACATACATGTGGATACGAATGAGTATGAGAAGTCAACAAATAAAGGAGAGAGGATCAAAAACGAAAATACACGGTAGAACTATCACAATACAATTATGGTGAATGAGAATCATACTTGGTACTACCCATAACTCGTGCGAAAAGGAAAAGGAGAAGGAAAAGAAATAGGAGAGGGATAAAAGGAATAAAATAAGAAAAAAGAGGGGGAGAATGGAAAGGAAAATGTTGGAATTTAACCGTACCGACAATGTGTTTAGCCTTTTAAGCCATTTGCATCACGATTGTTAATCATGATTACTTACCTATTTTTGACGAGTTTGACTTCACTGGATTATACGTCTATAAACATAATTATACCCACCCAAATTCGGTACCAATCCTTTATTTAATCATTTGATTAGGTGAGGGGTGACAGCTGTCGTACTACGATGTGTGCATTTCACCTGCTTAATTAAAATAATAATCAGCACATTGCCCCTTTCAAACACGGAATTAGCTCCATGATTGCACTCGTGAATTGCGAGGAAAAAAGGCAAAGTCACCAATCGGCCCATAAAACACCACTTATTTCTCCACCACAAGCAGAAGAAGAATTCCCATGGCATTTGTGCCGTATATGTGCTGGTTATTGGCAAGGAAGTACACTTCATGTACAAGGAAGAAGAACAAGACCATTATGACTCCAACATCTCCACCTCCAATGGTTCACAGATTCTCATGGGAAGAAATTTGCAAGGCTACACAGAATTTCCGTAATGTAGTGGCGCAAGGTGGGTTTAGCACAGTTTATAGAGCAGTTTTAGCTGATGGGAGTGTGTGTGCAGTAAAAGTGCAGTCAAGGAAAAGTGAACGGTTGCGCCAGGTTTACGCCCGAGAATTACATGCGCTCTTGGCTGCGCGTCATGTTAATTTGGTGAAGCTGCTTGGATATTGCGACGAAAAAGGTATAATACTCTTACTTTCCGTCTTATAAAAGACCGTATTAGTTAACGACCCAAAGACCTGACATACTTCTTTGGCTCGCTAGTGCAGAGCCGAGTACCAGTTAATGATTTTGTTTTTGTGTATTTGTAGAAGCGGGAGTGCTCGTGTTGGAATACGTTCCGAACGGAAATTTGCATGACAGACTCCATGCGGAGAAGGAGAAGGAATTTGTTCCGTGGAGGCGTCGCATGGGAATAGCCGTTGAAATAGCGTCAGCGTTAGAGTATCTTCACGAGGTTTGCGACCCGCCTGTGATCCACTGCGACATTAAATCCTCCAACGTTCTTCTTGACCACAATTTCAATGCCAAACTCTGCGACTTTGGATTCTCCAAAACAGGGGATACAAATTATCTGACGCCCAAGAGCAGTGTAATGGGATCGCCTGGATACATCGATCCTCACTGTTTCAAGAGCGGGATTGTTTGCAAGAAGAATGACGTGTATAGCTACGGAGTTCTGCTTTTGGAGCTCATTACGGGCATGGAGGCATTTTCTGGTAACGCAGAGCTTCTCGCTGTGTTTGCTTCTCCGTTTTTGGAGGACCCCAACAGACTATGCGAAATCGTCGATTGCAGGTTTAATGGGTGCTTTGAATATAAGCAGGTCGAGTCCGTGGCCTGCATTGCCGCCTTGTGTCTTCGTCCAGACCCTCAACTCAGACCATCCATAACGGAAATACTACAGTTGATGAATGCACAACTTTGAATATGTTTCTTTCAATGTCATCTCTCATTTTTTTATCTCCATTAAACGTTTCAAGATTGGGCCAATGAAGTTGTTTTCTGATCACTGCTTTTTACGAGATGTCAATTTGCGAAGAGGACGTAATTATGAGTATGAACAAATGTAAATAATAGAAATGAAATACCTGACCTACCACCAAGTTGTAAGAGATAAGCATGACGTGATGCCATATCTCGTGGGGAACCAAAAAAACCTCACAAAATATTTTATTACGAGAGGAATATGTCGTCCTCTTATTTTAGTTAAAAAGAAAAATAAAAAAGCCCGTGAGACACGCGTATGTTCCCGACTTTTTTTTGTTTTTTTTAAAGAGATGGAGCAGCATTACTCGGAATGTTCAAAAAATGCATCCCAAGATTAAATTTGACGGATGCCTTTCAAACAATTTATTGATTACCTTTCAAAATATAAAATAATGTTATGTACACACTATTATTAAAATATATAAAAGACTACATTCTTTGTTTATTTTAATATGTATTTAGAAAAAAAATGAGTCACATTTTAAATATGTAAGTCATATATGAGAGTTATTTCGAATCTTTGTAAGTATTTTACATTTAAAATCATGAAAAACATCTAAACATCTAAAATCTCATAATTGTGACTGACCCCTAGCTATTGTGAATTCAACATGATGGATAAAAGTAAAAAAAAAAAGGACAAAATGAGGTTGAGATCCCTGATTACTTTTGGTAGTTTGAAACATGATCATTGCTAGCAAGTTTCCCTTTTGCTGACCTTTGAGGATGGTTTGATTGTTTGTCTTACCCTATTGTTTTTGTTTTGTTGTGTTGGTTGTGGCCTTCATTTATATCTTTTGCACATTGGATGTATGAGGGAGGGGACCCTCTCAAAACCCATGTATTTACCTATTAATAAAAAAATGTCGATAGGTGTATTCCAAATTACAATTACAACAAGTAAATTCTAATAAGTGACAAACGCATCAACAATAATGATTTATTCGGTTGTTGAAGTAAGCTTTTATCACTATTGCCCACATGGCAAGGTAGTGAAACTTTTATGGTGGTTGACAGGGTGATGTTTTTTCAGTCATCGTCTAGTGATGTGATAGTTGAATGCAACAACGACACAAACAACACTCAACTCTTCATTCCTAAGAAACTAGAAGCCTTCATTGACTTGGAGTACTATGTTACACAACACAACAACGATGTTCATAACTGAAAGTTTTTGTTAGATGACACATATGGGATTGGAGTTCAGGGTCTTCAATTTCATTACCAATGACCATAAGCAAGTGAATACAATGAGACAAGTAACCTTGATGGGTATAACGTGTGAGTAAAAGGAGAAAATGAGGCATGGGTAAGGGAACTATGACATGCTAGCGACATCTCTCAAATGCCATGGTCTATCCCATGCGACTAAGTCCAATAACACCCCAATCTCGGCAGGCCCCTTGAGGCACCCGCTTATGAGGAGAATGTAATAGAAATCCTAGCACAAGAGAAATGGTTAGTAAACATAAAAATAAGGTGTATACACATGCTTCAACCAAATATCAACATGTGTCACTATAATGGAAAGATATGATGGTCTCCAAGAAAAGATTTGGATACAACACCTGAAATCGAAAGTAAGCATTGAAAGTAAAGTAGTAAGATAAGTGTTATAAAGAAATAATGAACTCCACCAAATGAAATATACATGCTTCATAATTACCTTTCAATGTTGCTTGCATTTCTTGTGACTGGCGTAATGACTGCTTAGAGCATTGAAGAGACAAGATTGAAAAGAAACACTAGAAGATAATTAGTAAAACAAGGCATAAATCACCTAGCTAGAAAGGTAGTGTAGGAAATGCAACTAAGTGTCGTAATGACAAAAAATGAGGTTTTTGTTGGGATTTGGTATAGGTATGTTCAATATCCCATAATAGTCAACTCACTGCCACAATTGTGGTGCAATTTACAAAATATTTTTAGGGTTTTTTTAGTTTGAATATTGGGAAGGATCATGTCGAAACCAGTCAATAATGAGAATTTCTATAAATAGTAAAGGGAATAATTCATTTGTCACTTTGCTAATTGAGATCATATACAAACTGAGCTCTAAGATTTTGAATAATTTTACAGATGATGGTGAGAGTGTGACATGGTTGAGACAGGGCACACGGTCGTGTGAATCCCATGGTAGGTTTTGTTTTTAAATTGGGAAAGGGTAGCTAGGAGTAAAATGGAAAATTGTATGCTAAGAAAAGCTGAGCTATCAACAAAATTCCCATATATAGTCAAAATGTAGATTGGGTTGAGTTCTAGATGGGTTTGGGAACATTTTATTTTTAGATTCGTTAGGTCAAAATTTTGAATTAATTTTTAGGAAAGCTCATAGACCCCTAAGATAGATCGGATCAACCATGCTAGAGTAGTCAATTGCATCATGGCCGATGGTGTTTGGGTTGTATAGTATTGTTGATGGAATTAAATCATGGCGAGCCAATGCCATTTGAGTAGTGAAAGTTTCCAGGTGGATGATGGCGTTAATCCTGGGTGGTCAATGTAGTAGAAAAGTTTGATTTTAGCTCAATGGTCAATCTTATAATGACTTGTAGGGAAGATTGTGTTTAAAAATAGTTGATTGTTTTTATTTTTGGTAATTTGAGTTGCATCTTTGATGAGTATTTCGGGTGGAGATCTAATGGGTGCTTTTTGTTTGATGTTTTGCAGGTTCGATGAAGGATCCAACTATGTATATTAGTGGATGTGTCATGGCTTCCAGAGTTACCAAGGGGATTATCTGTCCAGGATAGTTGATTGTGGAGGCATTATGTAGATCTGGTGTGTATCCTGCTGGATCCAGATTCAATACAGATGTTTTTGGGACATTGGGAGTTTAGTTCCAACTCTTTTAGGTGGAGGGCCAAAGGAAAAACTATATAGGTTGCAGTGACATTGCAAATGTGTATGCGATCCTTGGGTTACCCATTTAGGATGTTCAAATGTTTTATGATGTATTGATGAACACGAAAAAGATGATATCCCCAACACAGTGGGCCACAAGTAGTGATGATTATCATTCAATCTCATAAACAGTGAGGTTGAGTTTTGTTTTTACTGCTCATATTCTATATATTTGGAAGGAAATTATTGGTATGGTTGTGGCACATATCTTGTGTCACAAGGAAGATGGAGTAGTGATTATGGCATGTAGGGATGCACTAGAGTCAATAGTCTAGTTTAGCTCGGGGCTACCACATGGGCACACTTAGTGTGCAATTTTTAAACGATTTGAGCATGGAAATAGAGGGCAGTGAGAACCATTATGCTTTTGACAACATGGATTTATGAGCATTTTCTGATGTGTAAGCCTACAAGGACACTATTATAATCAGTAGGGGATGCCTTAAGGATTCAACATAGGGAGAGGGGCCTAGCAATTAGGGTGGTATTTAGATACATGTGGTTGATTCAGGTAATGTGTCATTAGGTAGTGTGAGATACCTATAGAAGGATAATGGATTACTGTCCTAATTGGTCGATGACAGTGGTTATCGAGGGGATGTTAGAGATCACTGGTCATTATGTGTGGTAGGTGAAGACATACCTAGTGGATAGAGTGCATTTTCATTTTGGCTGCCCATATCATGTAGTATCTCGACCTGTAACACCCTGATTTTTGTAAGTTATCTTGGTGATTATTTTTCATACTGTTGTAACTGCTGAAATGAAGGCAAACATGTTAAGATATATTTTGATCTTAAGGGAATGTGTTGCAAATCTGGATTCTTGCATGCTGTAATTTATTTGCATGGGACATTAGTTATTGTTACTTGTGTGTTTGCTGACGTGACGACAAATTGTCGTATGCTTGCTGAACTCTTTATGTTGTGGCCTTCTTGTAATCGCTTTGTCGATTTACTCTTGAACTGAATTGAAGGTTGATATAAATGTGCAGCACCTGATTACAGGTATGAACAGTTGGCACATAGATGCCAACGGAAAATGGTTCGATTCACGAACCATACACTGTCGTAACGTGAGACCCCGTAAGGCGAGGAATGCCGGGATATGGGTGGCTCAGGCATGTTAACAAGGGACGGAATGTCCTGTACAGTGTTGAAATTGGAAGTCAGTCGGGAAGACTTGACAGGATTGAAGGTTGATTAGTGTTAGGTGTTAGAGAGAATTAGATCCTAATCTAATCCTAAGCTCTACCTTATATCCTAAACTACTATCCTAAGTGGATTTTTAAATTATATAAAAAGGTGGAAATAGACCTAAGTTCTATTAACCTAAAGACTAGGCTATGACCTAGGTCGAACACTAATATGAATCCTAAACTAATCCTAACCTAGAAGGGGATGCACAAACCCATGGGAAAGGATAAGGATGAAGGGTGTTTAATGGCATTAATGTGAAGTCCTTACGTGGACAGCACCAGTTTGGCGGGAACAGGGAAAAACTAGAGGTATCTAGTTGGTTATGAAGCTAAACTTGGTTTTGCATGCAAAATTCGAATTTGATGGTTCGCCAACCCAAGTCGGCAGTGGCGTGAGAAAATAGAAAAAGGCAGAGCCTTTAATGCATTAATTTTTTTTGGTCTTCGTGACCAGTCCACCTTGGAAAGTGTATGGAGGAAATTTTGATTGTTTATTGTGTTGTTCAGATTTTTGAGAAGTTGCTCTGCATTTGGTTTTTGCTTGGTTCAGTCGAACTAGTTTCATTTGCTTTTTATCATTGTTCTTTGGAAATTTGGAGGCTGTTGCTGAGCCTGAAGAGGAAGGGACTGTTTGGAAGCTTGCTGCTATCACCGTGGAAGGAAACACCTTCTGTAAACGCGGTTTTCTTCGAGTTTCGAGAAAGAAATTGCAGGCATGTTAATCCCTTCTCTTTAAAAACACTTGCTTTACTTAAGCGTCTCATTAAAACAACCCTGCTCTTAGGTTTTGGGTTTATTCGATTTTGTTGTCATTGTTTGAAATGAATTGGGTAAAATCGTTTCTTGTTGTTGTGATTGATCTGTCCTTGCATGAATTTGAGTAGGAAATACGAACTACTGTGTGGGTTTGTTTGACAGTTTTGGAGAATTCAAAATGGGTATTTTCTTTGTTACTGTTTATATAAAAACGATACAGGCAGTAGGAGTTGTCTTTCAGTGTTGAGCAATTGTTCTTTTGCTATATGAACTTAAGTGATAAAAACTGTACAGGATGTGCGAGTTGTTTGATGTTGTTTCTATACAAAAATCTTTAAAAAGGAAATAAGATCCTTTTCCTTCTGCTGTTTTGGATTTTGATGGAAATAGCATTTGGGTTTTATTTGAGTTTAGGAACTCGATTTGAAGGAAGTAATGGGAATATTTTTATTGATGTTCCTTTTTCTTGCATAAGAAATGAACGAATAACGTTTTGGGTATTCGTGGAAGTAGGAGAAGTTAACTGTTTTTCTTCTGAACATGCATATGATTACATTCCTTCCTTGCTGTGAAGGTAGGATGATTTATTATGTTTTATTGATGTTGTTTGGTCTTCCTGTTCGGAGTGTGGACACAATTGCAAACTTGGCTTTGTATTTCTTTGCAATGAATGATTATATTTTCTTCTTGTTGTGATGGGAAGTTGATTCCATTGCATTTTTTGGTTGCGATTTGACCTTCTGATTCGAACTGTCTTGTGAATGTGAACTTGACTTTGGATTGCTGTGCAAAAGAAGAAATGCATGGGAATTTGTCTTGCTGTTTGGGTCTGTCTTGACTGTACCAGGCTTACGCATTTAACACCCTATACGGGTTTGCTTTGATAGAGGTATTGATAACTGATTATTGCATTCTGAAGTTCTGCATATCATCATGAACTTGAAAAATGGATTTCGGGTAGAAATGTTTGTTGGCAGTGAACTCGATTTGGGTGTATTTATTTCATTCTGAGCACATGATTGTTTCTTGCTAAAATTATAGGGAAACAAGTTCTTCCTTTCTCTGTTGTTTTAGATTTTGAAAGAAACCGTAATTGGGTTTATTGAACTTTATAAGTTCAGATTGTTGGAAGTGACAGCGGTATTTAGATTATTTTTCTGAGTGCTGTGCTTTCTGTACAAATGGAATATTTAATTGTTTCATGTGGTCTTTTGATCTTTGCACTGTCATTCAAAGAAAAATGAATCCGACTTGACTGATTCTTGTTGAGTTGAAGAAAATGGTTGTTTTCTTAATTGAATAGTTTAAGGAATGAATTCTTCTCTTATTGCTGTTGAATTTTGGAAATAGCATTAGAGCCTTACTATGCATTATGATTTGGTCTTGCTGTAGGTAACAACAATGTGTAAATTGTATTTTGAACTGTATGCGTTCATGGATGTAGAAGGTCATGTGAATAATTGATTACGTGATTGTATAACTGTTATTTGGTTAAAAATACAGTGAAAGAAGTATGGAGTCTTCTAGTACAGTAAGTACATAGTATGCATCCTCATACTGCTTGTTCAATGATAAATACGATGTTGTACTAACCTATTTTTTTTGGGTATTCGTATGAGCCTGATTTAAATGAAGTATTGCTAAGGACGATAAATTCTTCCTTGTTTTCATTTAAAGCTGATTATGAATGAAATTATTCTTGCTGCTGGAAAGTGAATTCCGAATGGATTTTGTAAGTTTCACTCTAAACTGTTATCTTGATTTGTGTCTCGTTTGGATTCAATTCTTAGGACAGTCATGAGGGAAGAAATAGGAATGTGGATGGATAACTCGGAAAAATGATCTTTTCTTCTTTCATATAGTTGGAAATCTGTAATCGTTTAAGTACGAATTTTGCATTGCTTGGGTATGAGCAACTATATTCATTGTTGTTTGCTTTCTCGTCTATACTTGATTGCTTGGAATCAAATGAGATGCATGAACTAAAAGGAAAGTAATTGGTTTACATTTCAGTTAGATTTTATCCTTTACATATACTACTAATGAAAGGAAATGGAATTGATAGCCGTTATGTTATAACAGCAGTATGCTTACTTTTATTCCTAGTTCTTACAAATATTGTAATCTGGAACTTGTAACGGTTATGTGGAAAATAGGACAACAATTCTTTGGCTGATTGGGATGGTATTTTGATGGTTCAGTTGTTATGTTGTCCATTATTTTTTATTCTTAATTCTTGATTGATGTTCATACTGTCGTTTCATAAAAGCAAGGTTCTTTTATTGAGACAGTTAATTAAAAGCACCTCATTTTAATGACAAGTGCTTAATATGCTCAGTTCATTGAACTGACCCATGCAAGTAATTTTGTAGATGGAATTTGATTAGAACGAAGACATGGTTGTTTTCTTATGATTCTTTTGATTATCTGAAGATGAATTGTATTTGTTAATTATTATTCCTCTACGAGGAATTGTGAAAAGAAGAAAGTACATTCTTCTATCTATGAGTTGTAATGATGTTTTATATAAACAAAGCCCAGTCAGTTGGATTGGCAAATGTATGGATTATGAAATGGATTGATGAATACAAATACAAGAGTGATATTTTAATAACTATATCAATTTGATATTGTTGATTAAATTGGAAATATAATGTTATTTCTTGATTTGGATTTATTTAATTGTCCTTGGATGGATGTTAAAAAGGAATTGATATCTATTCTTACCTAAATGCAACTTTTAAGTTGAAATGTGCAATTAGTTCATACTTGGGTAAAGATGAATTTTTAATTGACATTAAAAAGGATTAGGAAGAATATGATTCCATAACTGATAGGTATTCAGGATTAGCTTGGAAGCTAAGGAATATCGATTAACTTAGGAGCAGCCGAACTTCGTTTTCGGACTCCATTAATAACCTCGTATGTTAAATTCAGAAAGAAAGGATATGGGATAAATATATCCAGAGCTAATGAACCTTAACTATGTAAGGTTAAGGAGAATAAATGAATACATTTATTGGGAATTAGACCTTGTTTAGATGACGTCTAATAAGCTGGAATTCTGAATTTAGTTACAGTTGTGAAAAACTTGGTTAAGTTTAAAAGGTTAAACTTATCACGTCCGTCGGTAACGGGCTGCTTAATCCAAAGATTAAGAAGAGAACCAAGTAGAGAAAATGCAGCCCTTCGGTACGAAGGAGAAGATGCATAGCAAGCTAGAGGACGGATTTAGTCTCTCTTAGCTACATACAACTGTAACGGGAACGAGGATAAAGGATCAACATGGTTGCTGAAAGTTGATCTTAAATATTAAGATCATATCCAAATCACTTGAGTAGGATGTGTACTCTCAATGGGAGGATTCCGTAGGACATTGACATATTCCAGCTACAACAAGGTGTCTTCATGAAGACGGGGTCTTCATGACGACACAATGTTATAGCTGACATATTACAATGCCCTCCCGAATTAAATCATCAAGAATACATAGGCTGAATGTGAATTTCTTGGCTGGGGATAGGAGTATGATCACGTATAAGGAGTGACTCCGGAGGACTAAAGATAACTAGACACACAGAGTCATGGGGAACGACACCGTATGTTTGCGTATCTTTAGTTACCATGAGTGCCTTCCTATATTCGTTCATATTGCTAGTTGGAAATTGGAAGTTTGAATCTGACCTTAAATTGAAAGGATTGGTAGGAACCAGGAAAGACCATTCTAGATAACAGGTGAAGTGAAGTGAAGGACGTATTCCATTGATGTGTATCACATCCAGGAATATGATCATGCAAAGCATGTGAAAATCTTTGGCCAAAGTATCGCAAGTGCTGGTTGCGTTGTCCTAATCACTTAATTTAAGATGCAGGATGTTAGATGAATATCAGTAATAGGTATTCAGATAGGCTTCTTAAATGGATCACTTCGATAACCAGAAACGGTTAAGAGAACTTGTATATATAATATACTATGCATAAACGAACATGAAGGATCGATAGTTGCCGAGTCATGAAATGAAAGATTGTTGAAACTCCGAGCCATGAAAATGGGAGATCGGCAGTTCTTCGAGTCATTTACAGCAGCATATAGAATCTGTTATAAGATTGAATGGCATTGAATGTGTGTTCCATATTGTAAATATGTGAACAGGGAACATTAGTTTTAAAAGGAAATTGTGTGTTCCAAACTGTGTTGTTTGGGCAGAGAACAATTATTAAAACTCGAACGTGTGTTTGAATTATATAATTCATAACAGAGAACGTTATAAAGAAAAAAAATAAAGAAATTCCCTTGTTCTAGTATCTTAAAATGGGAATGTTACACGACCTCTCATGGGGTATCAATAATGACATGCTAGAGAGAGGAGGGAGAGTAGAGCTAGAGGTTTTTGTGCCTCCATTAAGATCAAATACCAAAAGCCATGTTTGCTTCTCCTCTTACCACCTCAACAAGAAAAGGTTTTCTCACTTCCGCTTTAAAGTTCTTTTGTAATACCCTAACATATGGAAATACATGTATATATCTCTTACAAGGACATGATGTGTTTTGGGAAGGGAGTACTAGGTTACTTTTATAGCTTCCCTCTTTGGTAAAAGTGAAACTCTTTGTGAATATGAGATAATGGAGATGTAGGATTAGGAGTGGATAAACATGATTAGGAGTAATTAATTAAGATTAATGATTCATGGGAATTAGGGGAGACTTAATTAATCACTTGGGAATAATCAGTAGGCCAAGATTAGCTTACAAAATCTATTTAGAGGGAATGTAGAGGAAAATTAGTGGGTTTAGAGGGGTTTGAGAGTGATATTTAATTAATAAAGGGTTATTAATTAAATAAAATATGGGGAAGGGTAATTAATTAATTAAAAATGGGATTTCAACTAATGAAGTGACATTTATTAACATCCAAAAAGAAATATTTTAGTCAATTAATGAAAGTTCATTAATTAATTGAAGATTATGGGGAATATTAGTTAATTAGTGGAAGGTCACTAATCAGATGGTGACGACAGGAAAAAGAATAATTATTGTAATTTTAGTATTAAATTATGTGGTGGAAAGTAGGTGTCTACATGTAGTGTGGCCAATATGGACTCAGATAAAGAGGGAAGGGTCATCTGCATGAAATAGGATCTCATCAGGAATCATGGAATCAAGAGGGAACTAAATGCATGAGGAAGGATTAGTAAAGGTTAGTAGAAATAGACAACTCTTCATATTGACAAATGATATTGTCTTATGAACTTTGTAGGGTAGGTTCTTGCCTCAAAGTGGGTAGAAAAGGTATATTCATAACAAAGACTATGACATAAGATATTCATGATGTTTAGGTGAGGTACAAATAGGCTCCATAATAGGATTTTATTTACAATGTAAGATATTTTTATAAGGGGTTCCCAATCTTCAAGATTAAACTATGAAACGATATGAATATGGGGGTATTAGTTTGAATAGGTTTTGAAGAAGTGGGTCTTGTAGAGAGCTCCAAATATTTATTTCTCTCTAACATTTCACGGGATCAATTGATTTGTCTAGTAAATTTATACGGGATTTACTGACATTTCTATTGGATTGAGAGAGGTTGCTTGTCATTCAGTTTCGAGATCATCGATCTAGATCCCTATAACAAATTTAGATGATGCACCACCATAACTAAGCCATCTTAGAGGAGCTAGGCATATACTACATAGCATTTATGCCAATGATGTTGGTAGATAGGATGATATTGAAAACCCTATCTGAGAGATGGAATTCGTAGACAAGTACATTCCAACTCCTGATAGGGGAGACGACCGTCACCCTAGAGGATGTTCACAAGAGTTTGAGGCTACCAATTATAGGGGATCTGTTCTATTTTGATAAAATGGTCCATAATAGGTGAGATGATATGAGCCACCAAACGGTATGATCTACCCTGATAGAGGAGGACCAATATCTTAGTGTCATATATTTTTGATAGGGATATGATATAGGATATGCCCGTAGTTCTGATGGGTCTAGTCAGTGGTATCCTACAACCTAACAAGAGCAGTTGCTAATTTTCATCTGGGTATTTAGGAGTCATAACAGATATGGCGAAACAACATCAAAAATTCACATGGGGACCTTATGTCATTACACAGTTATACAAATATTTGAACTTGGTTTTTTATAGGGGTGGCTAGAGTATAGGGCATATGAAACTTCTTCAAATATGGGCTTGGGAGCACATAGTAGTCTAACAACTAGTGGGGACCTTCGATCCACTTGAGGATGATGATCTATGAGCCTCTAGATGGGTTCGATCTAGTAGAGGCAGACAAGACTATAAGGAAAATTTTCCATATAAATGAGCTTTAGATGAGCTTGTTACGACTGATGTCATATGGAGGCCCTATTTAGTGACGAGGATATGGCTTTATAAATTTGTAGAGATGGCCTATGCACATACATAGTACTACATAGTGGGTAGGTGAGATTTTTTCATCGAGAGCTAAAATCTTGTCAAAGTGTTGTGACAGTTTGGATATACACAGGGGGTTCCCACAATGCCAAACTTTTTACCTATGTGACTAGAGAGATACTGAATTGGGGACCTACCATACATGCGACAATCACTACAACAAAATAGGTGACATTGGTAATGATTGTGTGGGATACGCGCATGGGAATTAAAGGCATGGGAACCACAACAAAGTATTGGGGTTGGTACCAAAATTTTCAAACTAATTTAATTTAATTTGAATTAAATATAAATATTGCAAAGTAACTGATGTATAAATGATAAAGTACAACAATGACACAAGCAAAATAAGATTTAAAATACAAAATTGTAAACAAGAGAAGAAAGAAAGAGAAATTAGCTGATATCCGTGCAATTTGGAACTGATATGAGAAGGGAGAAGTGATGAGCATGATGCAAGAAATTTCATAATTAACCTCCAAAATGGATTTTCGAAACAATGATGAATTTTTGAAAAACCGCTTTGCGACAAAGGCAATTTGGCAGGTCATGTTTTCTAATGGTTTCGCACATATGGAAAGATGTTAGACAACTATTTATTTGCTACGGGATAGAGGCTCTATTCGATGACACATCCCTGTTGGATGAACAGTTACAGGGTTGGCCTACCATGTCCTTGTAAGATAGTCATGTAACTTGTGTTGGACGGATATCCCTTCCTAGTTGGATAGACCCCATTAAACGCCCTCCCTTTTTCTTTGGCTTGTCATCTTGGACATACGTCTCTTTGGATTGTAAGGCTATCCCTTCCTGGTTAGATGGATCCCATCAGACATTTGTCTTTCCCTTTGGACTATTTTCCTTTTATGAACAATTGTCTCTTGTGGTTGGTTGTCCATCTCTTGTAGTTGGATGTCTGTCCTGTGTATGATGTGTTGTTAAGACGGTCGTATCTTTAGAAATAGATGGTAGTCTCCCCTAGAAATAGACATATAAAATATGAGTGCATTTTGATTAGAAAAGTTGGCCAAATGCATGCATAAGTTCATTTTTAACTATAAATAATAGGCGAACCGACACATATAAATGACTTGTTGGCTGAAATTTTAGGCAAACCGAGCGACAACTGATTGTTGAAAATTTTCCATTTCCAATTTCCAAAGTCCCTAATATTCACAAGTTTATGAAAATTCGTCACTAAAATTTTCCCTGATGTTGTAAAATTATATGTTTGGTAATTACAACTAATAGACTACTTTTGACTAATGTGAGTTTTTATGTGAGTGACTAAGCAGTACAATGAGAAGAGAAAGTATCATATTAGGACTAGGGATATATAAATTAGTCTCAGAATCGGTGCACAAGTTATGATTTAGGGATTAATCCCATACTGACAATATCAAGTGATAACTTACCAAATTTAGGTGTCTACAAAATGAGCCACGGAGCCTTTAGGTTAGAATATTCAATAAATGAAGTGAGTTCACTAAAATGTAATTTATAAAATTTGGATAAATATAATTAAGGTTATTACATCAATGTATAATGATCTAGAATAGTAAATACAAAAAACACACATACCTAAATCATTTGTTGATAATATTTAGATAAATACAAGCATTGAAAGCTAGATAAAGTGAATTAATGTTAGGGTTAGGAACATATTCAACATGAATGGGATATGATAGGATGGAAATGATCTAAATATAAATAAATGGCCTATATAGAGTTTCATAAAGTTGATTGTAAAATTAGGAGTCTATAAATTGAGTGAAGGGAAAGGATGCCCAAAACAAGCAAAAAAATAGATGATTTTGACCTTTGTGGCCGATGTCTCTCTGGTGATATGATCTGAATCTAGGTTATGAAACTTTATTCTTTTTTGTTATTTGTTATAGGTTGCATGATTGTAATGTTGTGCTCATAATTCTATGATTGGAACTTATGTTAAACCCTAACTACTTTCTTGAAGACCTAAAAAAGGGATTATCCAAATTGAGTTAGACTGACCTCACCCCACCCTCAATTGGTGTGATGTGTGTTGCACTACGTATCAATTGTCCAAAGAGGGATTGAGCCATATGTAGCTCTAACTCTCAATCAGTGTGTGTGAATGTACATAAATAATGGTTTTGGAAAGACCAAAATAATACCGTCAACACTTAGTAACGATCTTCGTGAAATTTTTAGCACATGATAATGATCTAGAGAAATAACATAGGATGCATTAAGATTTTTTATACGCACTAATGTTCTCTAGGGATTTATAGTGATATTTGTAGTGATTAAATTCCTTCTTAGAATGTTCTTGAGTATGTTCTTGTAGATAGCCCAAGATGTACCTAATGAGTAGGTTGTATTTGCTTATATGTTTGATTTGTATGAATAGTCTCCAGCTAAATTGAGCCTAAGACAATTGTGGTGACTTGTGTATTTGAAAAATTGACAATTACAATTTCTTAGGATATAATCATTGGCTTGTGCCCCTACTGGATGATATTATCAAGGTTTACCTTGGGATGTGATTTGAAAGAGGAGATGAGTAGCCATGAGTATAAAAATTTGTTAAGTATATAGTGCATAGGTTCATGAAGAGTTAAATCGAATGACAAGTACCAACTTAACAAATTTTGAGTATGGAATTTAGTACGATGTATTTACGATTAAGTAAATTAATTATATAAATGTGAAAAGGGTTGGGATAAATGCCAAATGATTATTCTCAAGTTCCTTTTGTTAAAATTTTGAGTATTACAGAAGGGAAGAATTGAGTAACTAGATCATTCTTGCCAAGGTGAGCCATTTTCCTTTCCATCATTGTAATTTCCTAAGCATATTGTCTATCATAATTTCCTAAAGGTTGGACGAGTTTTTTCCTTTAATTAGTGGAATGCCTAAATAGGTACAAGGAAGATTGCCTAGATTTATATCCAAAATTATGTAAATGATTGTTTGTGTGTCACTTTCTAGAAATATTTCTAGTAATATTTCCATTATTAAAATTAACCACATTGGAATTAAAGGGAATCGGGTGGCTCAAAACCTTTCCAACATGTGGGTGGGCCTCAATTCACACCAAAATTATTTGAATATCATCCTTGTACTCCTTTCAGGAACTTAGGTTGAGGCACTCGTTACCAACGACAAACTCTAGTGCATGAACAATACAGATTCATGATATTTAAGTGTGGGATAAAGGAAATCAGAATAAGTGAATTGAGAGTGATATATAATATAAGATTGTCCACATTAATGACTCGGGAAAGGATGAAGTATATGTAATGTGTGAGGTATCCAGAAACCCATCATTTGTCCCTATTATTTCCATTATTTAATGACAACAAATAATGCAAAGAGCTTATAGGAACACCACATATAATCCTTTTCAATCTTGTTTTTAATGAATTATTCTCGAGTCAAAAGGGGATAATGGTTTTTATAATAAAATTCCCAGTTGTATTTTTTATCTTTCCTTGTATGGATGTGAAGTAGTTATTCTTGTGTTTGAGATACACGAGGATTGTAGGGTATCGTGTTTCTCAACATCTAAGTCATGTCTATTATGCTCCATTAGGTTATGGCTTTAAATATTGCATTCCCTTAAGACAGTGTGTAGTGTAAATAAAAAACTAAGAAGAAGTAGGACCTTCCAGTAGAATCTAGAAAGGAAAGGGAAACGAATCCTATCCTACATAGGAAAAGAGATGCCCAAATAATTGTTAAAAAAATTCCATTGATGATGTGCATGGCTCCTTTCTCTTTTTGGTTAACGACCTAAAGTTGTGTCATCTTATTAATGTTAGAATTCTCTTAATAAATACATAAGAATCATTGCTAAAGAAACATTAGCCTTTTAGAAGAAAGTATTGATGGATGGGGTAAAATATAAAAAATATCTTGAGGTGGCTTTGTGGCTAATATCTCCACGACACAATTAGTAGCTCAAATGGGGGAAGGGGTTTGTTTTGAATTCATATTACAAGCCATGAAGGACCGTGGGTAGTCCATATGAGGCTAGACACTCTTAAGGTGATGTAACTAATTGGATTCCAAACTAATATGTTTAACGCTAAAAACGCCCTTGCGGTTCATGAGGACTTGAAGCAATTGGGCTTTGACCTAGTATGCAAGTTGGAACAAACCTATAATCTACTCAAAACAATCGTAGTAGGTAGATGAAGTGACAAATGAAAATAAATTGGATGCAATATGTAACACGTTGGGAATTGTTGATACAAAGACTTCGCAACTAGTTAAATCACTTGTGGCCTTAATTATGGAAGAAGAGGTTCAAGAGCAAGGCCCAATTATCACGATGTCTAACTCTAGTGAGGAGGGGGGTTAAAACGTGTTTGTCATCTACATGCCTCATATTGTAAATAAAATCTAATATCATACTATAGTAAGCTAGCATCTACCTTCCTTTATTAACTGGTTATACTAACAATTACCTTAGCAAAGTAAAGAGTAGGACATGCATTTTTTTGGGTAAAATTATGAAGTATTTTTTTATATATAAGTAAATTATTATATGATGGATAAAATGTTGACCACCATTATAATTTTTATTAATTCTTCATGGTTAAGATATATTGGCACACATTTATTTTATTACTTCGTAAATTTGTGATTGTGGAGTGTGATGCTAAATTTAGTAGATGCAAATATATGGGAATTAACTTTTGTTAATCCATAACATTATTCTTAAGAAAATAAAGCCCAATGATCATTTGGAAGTATTTTTAGAAAATAAGTACATGGTTAAATATTTCTTTTAGTCCATACACACTTAATATTGGTATTGGACTAATTAATTGCAACAATATTTATGTGTTAGTGTGTTTATTATCTATTGGTACAACATTAATTAATTACTATTGTAATAGTTTATTTCTGAGTTTATTGATATGAGACTAGTTAACTGTGATATTAGTTTATTTGTGTTTCTATATTGTGAAGTGTTAACAAGATAAATGGAATATTTATAATAAATATTAATAGGTTGGTTGAGATAATAGATGCAACACATAATAAAGATAAATATGTTGGTTGATATAATTGATCCAACATATAATAAAGATGAAATATTTTATGCTTTCATAGTCCATAAAAATAATATAGAGATTTTTGGAACAAATATGTGCATTTTTCAATGGATGTTTCAGATCATCTCTTATGATCCATCCATTAGATAAAATTAGCAATGGCTCGATCATAGGAGATGATCCAAAGTGCTAATTGAAAAAACCTTCACATGGTTTATTCCAAAAATATCTCTTGTTATAATAAAAATATTTCATGATATGATGGATCTAATGTATAATAATAAAAATAAAGATGGTACTAAACTAGTTAATGCTTATATTATAGTTTATTTCTTTATTACGTCAAGGCGTGTTTCTATAATGAGGGAAATCTTAACGACGACGACCAACTGCTTCAGGTGTTTGTCAGTTTTCTAGACCTGTCACAATGTTGCTTCAACCTAGTAAGACCCGCTTAACTCGCTCATTTCTCACCGCCATTGTCATTTTTGTTACTAGCCACATGTTGGCCTTGATTAGCTCTAAAAACAATTTCTTTCACCTCAAATATATTGGTGCAAACCCCTACATACTTTCTCACCACCACTATTATTTTTATGGGCTTCCCCTATTTATTTATTCCTTTGTTTCATTCAAACATTGTTTTTGTTTTTTTGAACACAGTCTGCAATGTTCCCTCCCTAAAGAAACAGGAGCCTTTTAGAGAAAAGTATTGTAGGGATGGGAGTAACTATAAAAAAAAGATCGTGAGGTGGCTTTGTGGCTATATCCCCGCCACAATTAGTATCAAATGGGGGAAGGGGTTTGTTTTGAATTCATATTACAAGCCATGAAGGACACGTGGGTAGTCCATATGAGGCTAGACACTCTTAAGGTGATGTAAACTAATTGGATTCCAAACTAATATGTTTAACGCTAAAAACGCCCTTGCGGTTCATGAGGACTTGAAGCAATTGGGCTTTGACCTAGTATGCAAGTTGGAACAAACCTATAATCTACTCAAAACAATCGTAGTCGGTAGATGAAGTGACAAATGAAAATAAATTGGATGCAATATGTAACACGTTGGGAATTGTTGATACAAAGACTTCGCAACTAGTTAAATCACTTGTGGCCTTAATTATGGAAGAAGAGGTTCAAGAGCAAGGCCCAATTATCACGATGTCTAACTCTAGGGAGGAGGGGGGTTAAAACGTGTTTGTCATCTACATGCCTCATATTGTAAATAAAATCTAATATCATACTATAGTAAGCTAGCATCTACCTTTCCTTTATTAACTGGTTATACTAACAATTACCTTAGCAAAGTAAAGAGTAGGACATGCATTTTTTTGGGTTAAAATTATGAAGTATTTTTTATATATAAGTAAATTATTATATGATGGATAAAATGTTGACCACCATTATAATTTTTATTAATTCTTCATGGTTAAGATATATTGGCACACATTTATTTTATTACTTCGTAAATTTGTGATTGTGGAGTGTGATGCTAAATTTAGTAGATGCAAATATATGGGAATTAACTTTTGTTAATCCATAACATTATTCTTAAGAAAATAAAGCCCAATGATCATTTGGAAGTATTTTTAGAAAATAAGTACATGGTTAAATATTTCTTTTAGTCCATACACACTTAATATTGGTATTGGACTAATTAATTGCGACAATATTTGTGTGTTAGTGTGTTTATTATCTATTGGTACAACATTAATTAATTACTATTGTAATAGTTTATTTCTGAGTTTATTGATATGAGACTAGTTAACTGTGATATTAGTTTATTTGTGTTTCTATATTGTGAAGTGTTAACAAGATAAATGGAATATTTATAATAAATATTAATAGGTTGGTTGAGATAATAGATGCAACACATAATAAAGATAAATATGTTGGTTGATATAATTGATCCAACATATAATAAAGATGAAATATTTTATGCTTTCATAGTCCATAAAAATAATATAGAGATTTTTGGAACAAATATGTGCAATTTTTCAATGGATGTTTCAGATCATCTCTTATGATCCATCATTAGATAAAATTAGCAATGCTCGATCATAGGAGATGATCCAAAGTGCTAATTGAAAAAACTTCACATGGTTATTCCAAAAATATCTTTGTTATAATAAAAATATTTCATGATATGATGGATCTAATGTATAATAATAAAAATAAAGATGGTACTAAACTAGTTAATTATTATATTATTAGTTTATTTCTTTATTACGTCAAAGGCGTGTTTCTATAATGAGGGAAATCCTTAACGACGACGACCAACTGCTTCAGGTGTTTGTCAGTTTTCTAGACCTGTCACAATGTTGCTTCAACCTAGTAAGACCCGCTTAACTCGCTTCATTTCTCACCGCCATTGTCATTTTTGTTACTAGCCACATGTTGGCCATTGATTAGCTCTAAAAACAATTTCTTTCACCTCAAATATATTGGTGCAACCCCTACATACTTTCTCACCACCACTATTATTTTATGGGCTTCCCCTATTTATTTATTCCTTTGTTTTCATTCAATATTTGATTTAGACACAGTCTGCAATGTTCCCTTCCCTAAGAAAGAAGAAAGCACCCCAAATTAGAATATAAGGTTACTGTCATTATACTTGACTGCACCATTCACAACTTGGATGGTGGTTATGAATCTTGTCCATAGGTGGTGGTTGTATGGAAGTTACTTTGTTTATCCATTTACTTGTAACACACAAATATTGAGTATGTGTTCCATCACAACAACATGAGCGAAGAAGGTGTTGAACTCTCTCTTGGCATCATTAGAGGACCCAGTGGTACCAAAGCTGAAGTAGGTATTAGCGGCATTGATAAAACCATTGTACTTGTATAAATTATTTTGCTTGAGAATTGGGTAGTGCCATGGCCAAGCTTTGGAGGGGGGTTATAACGCTTCTCTTTTGCATCTCTATTTCTCTGACATTACAACTTGAAATTAATATTAATTCTTATTTGTATGAGGCTTGTATCCTCTACGTGATATTTATAGAGACATCCTCAGTCTTTAGCTCAAGCATGTAACCCCAATATTCAGTTTTCTATATCGACTGGTGTTCAATTTCTAGCCCTGCCAATCATGGTCAAATGTTTCGAGTGCCTCATTCAATATCTAACAAGTTTCGTTCAAACTTAGGAAAGAGTTCGAAATTTATATCAAATCCCAGCCTAAATATATCAATTTTTTGGCCTCAAGCTTGATGTTTCATGGAAAGAATTGGCTCCCCTGAATTTCGATTGCAACAATTAAAAAATTCCAAATATATGCCATATAGATTATATTTCTCCAGGTTTTAGAGATGCGGGGAGGATTGGTCTTATCCCTGATTGTTGGGAGTAAATGATTTCTTTTTCATCTTAGTTAGAAAGCATTAATATTTTCATATCTGGGAGAAACAACACATATATACCAATTGGTGAGGGAGCAAGAAGTTACAACTAGTACAAACATAGCATGCCCGTGATTTTAGGGCCCTATTTTTAGGCACCTACGCTCTATAATACGATATAGAATTAGATATTTGATCATAATCAAAGAGATTTGTGCGTATAAACACTTTTCATACTTATTTTATTTGTGTAATGAATCTGTTTGATTAAAAAGTATAAAATTAGGCTCCAAAACACCATTACAAATCTTTATTTCCATATAAATAGTCTAGATAAATTTATTATTTAACTTTCATTTCACATAATTTAGTTATTCCATTCTTACGTTTTTTAATTCATATCCGAACCACGAGGTGCCAACAACTGTGCTGAAAAGCACGATGGCCATTGCCAAATAGTTCTTTGAAATTCCCATGGAAGACAAAGTTTGTTTCTACTCACAGAACCTAAGCATTTTTTTATTCCAATCCTGAACCATGAGGTACCAGAAACTATGCTAAAAACATGATGGACATTGCCAAATAGTTCTTTGAAATTCCCATGGGAAAAAATAATGTTTCTACTGAGAGAACGTAAGCTGACATGTGAAGGCTTTCTACAAGCTTTAATATCACCAAAGACAAATTCCTTAATTGGATGTTTTTTTTTTGACACAACCAAGTCATCCTCTAGAGGAATTCATCCATTTATGGCCTCATAAACTTGCGTCCTATAGGTAGTAACCCTATCCAAATGAAAAGCAAAAGTAAATTCCCACAAGGTCTCTACCTTTTCTTCTTTTATTTTCTTCATTATTTTTCCTTCTACTCTTGGGAGATTGTTACTACCAACTCTCTCAGCTTATGACTCATAAGAGTCTCTTCTTTTGCCTCTTCATAACCTTTTTCAAGTGCATTTGTTTGCATTTTATTCCGACCTCATTTTCAGCTCTATGCCTTTTATAAGACAAACCTCTGCTACTCCACTATTGATGCCATCATTTTCTTTAGCTTCGTCCTCTTTTACGAGAATATCTTCTTTCCGTAGATTTTCCTAACGTCTATCAAACTTTGGGTTCTCACTAGGAATCTCTTCCTTTGCAATCTCGTCCTTTATTTCACATTCTTCCTGGATGCAATAATATTAGAAAATAAGCTATGATAAACAAACATTCACTCAATCATTCTCATCTTTTTTTTGAGTGAAAGATAGTCTTCTTCTAGTTGTTCCTCAACGACATTCTCGAAAGTTAGTCTAAAATCATCCTCTACCTCATCAATTATTAGGCGTTCAACAACCTCCACTTCTGTTGTTGGTGCTACTGCTTCTTCCACTTCATCTCAACTCAATCAGAACATGAATGAACATAGACCAAAACGTTAACGATTGTACATGCAAAAAAAGGCGAGAGAAACAATTCTAATTGGGCCACAACAAATGATGCATAACATAAGTATTATGTTTCATTTTGAAGAAGCTTGAACAATGTGACCAAGCTAAGGATATTTACGGCAAAGCACGATTCAAGCAAGAAATTTAAAATGAAAGTTTATGTAGTCAAAATCGTATAAATCAGTGCAAAGAAACTCTCTACAAGACAAGAATTTGTTCACTTTGCACAATGCATAACAATCTACAAAGTACTTGAATTACCAAACTCAAATAAAATTTGCATTCCTACTGCTTCATACAGTATTTGTTTTCACTATCGACAACAACCCCCACACCACGCACACCCGTCCCCCCCTTCCCCACATCGACAACCCCATCGGAGTAGGTTTGCTCCTCCGGGAGCAACCACTTGTTATAATATTTGATAGATAAGTGAATATTCTACAATAACACTATAAATAAATATTTAATTTTATTCTAATATTAGACTTTAGAATTATTAAGGCATATAAGAACTTTGAAAATATTGCATTCAATTGATGCAATCAGAACTCCCTTACATTTTAAACACCGAAATAGCTCCAAGATTGCCCATCGGGATTGCCGCTAAAAATAAAAGTCCAAAGGCGAGCCACATCTAAAGCTATATTTGTAGTTAACATGGTACAATAATTTCAATATTTATTTTCGCAGAAACGAGGGCAATTGGAATTGGAATTTGAATTTGAATTTGAATTTGGGAAACCAAATAAAAAAATGCAATTTGTAGCATCTATCCGTGCTACGTGGCCCGGGATAGGGAGCTGAAAAGGAGTATGAATGGATAAGGACCCCACCATGTCTGTCACGAAATATTCCCCATTAAAATTAAATGTTTAATGCGTGAGCACATTTTAAAATAAAAAGTCGTGTGCCCTCGGTAAGTTGGGGAGACGTCTCCATACTCATTAACTATATTATTATATTTAATTCTTTAAATAGAGGCTACATGGATCATTCGAAAATATTAAATAATTATTACATATAATTGAAATACATTATTGATTAATAGTTCTATTGCATTTGAGTTAATTTTTTAAATTTTAGTTGTAAATTGTATTGATTTAGTTACACTATTGTATCAACTTTTAATTACATCATATGGCCAAGACATTACTATTTTTTATGTTGATTTCTTTATGTAAAAAGGGGAAAATAACAATTAAATAGACGTTAAATTTAAGAATGAAATTTACATATGACAGTCAAATGAATGTCAATTTTAAGTCAAAAATAAAAGTGAACATACTCACTCAGCTACATCCCACTCCTTGCTACCATTGTAGAACACCTATTATTGTGATTAAAGTGGTAGGAAATCATGATTTTGTAAGTAATGCTCTACTTCGCGTGAATGTCGATAAAGTTATCAATGGCACATGGAAGACAACAAGCCCAATCAACAACAAGAATCAAACCTAAAGAATACAAAATGTAAAATCAAAATGAAAATTTATGAAATAAGTATGGAAATTGTCAACCACTTTCAAAAAAGTAAGTAAATATCTTCTTCAAAGATGCAAAACCGATTCACCGACTATGATCACCTAGCATTAGTCTTCAAAAATGTTGCTCACTTTGTCACTAGGAAATAGTTCTCCTTCATAACCCTAATTAAGTTTCTAAATCTACACAATAGGTAAGGAAAACAAATGTGTGTTGAGCCCCATGTGCTAAACCAAATAAAACCCGAGTTTCCTTGGTATTTATCAAGCCCCTCAATTGCAGATCAAAGTGGCAATCAACATAAAATGTCTAATGCATTCAACAAACATTCATGTGTAGTGCATTTTTCCTAACCCTTAGCTTTTAAATAGATGAAAACAACTAGTAGAGTCTGTACGTTTGAATTCTACTTTTGGCATAAGAATATGCCTTAAATAGAAAAATCTTTACTTACAATGATAATTCTTTGTGTTTTAAATGCATTTATGTACCTTTGTATTTATATATATTTTGAATTCAAATAAGGACATTATTGGCACACAAACCAACGTGTAATAGTAGAGAAAAATATCAACCAAAACCTCAAGGCACCTAGACCATGGGTGAAAGGGCACATAAGAAAATGACTATTTTTGTATAGAGTACAAAACTAATAGACCCTAGAAAATAAGGATAAGAAAGAAACAAACTAAAAGAAAAGGGAAAACTAAAGGAAATGAGTCAGACAAGGCCCACTCATAGAAGAAAAAGAAGGTAACATGAAGTTGATAAGAGGAAAATGATGTAGAGGTTGTTGAAAACACCAAAAGAGAAGTTGGAGTTTGACTAATACAAGGACAATGTTTCAGAAAGAGACTAAATTGGGCCAATGATCAATAAACACATAAGCATACTAGCTTAAAAGAAATTAACTAGCCTCATACCAAAACTAGGTGTCTACATAATACATCAATTTGATGTGTGTGTGTGTGTGTGTACATGAAAAATTAAAAAAATGATTATGTGAATATAGAATGGTTGTATTCCACTCATCATGTTCACTCTCCTATGTCTAGAAAAATGTGTGCCATTCTAAGTAAATAAATGTGAGTGAAGATATGTATAAAATTGTAAGGAACTACTAAAATATAGAAAGTAATTTATACAAGAGAAAATGCAAACAAAGAAAGTAACATACAATGAAATGAAATGCAAACCTTCCCAAGCAAACTCCTTGCAACCTCATATTGGACCAATTAAAGAGTGGGGTCAACTGACACTCTTGTTGGATCCTGATGAGAGATTGGATTTTATAATATGTGAGTGTTCCAGAATGACTCCAAATGGAAGTAAACTCAACTATGAGCAATGTAAAGGGATTGATGATTGATTGATTGAATGAATGAATGGATTAGTGATAACTGGGTGATCAAATGGGAAACATAACAATAGTGGTTCTTTGGAAGTATTTTGGCATAATTTCAATACGATTTCTCAAGCTCTGGATGATGAAAATAGAAGGCAAGAAACTTCTTATTTATAGAAGAAGGAGAAGCTTACGAAAGGTCATTGAATGTATAATGCGGAATTGGCTGGATCGATGGCCATTGATGTGTGGTCAAGGTTGATCCATTCTTGTTCTATTGCATGAAGTTGGAAAATGAATGAGGATTAAATGAATCTTTTAATTTAATAAAAGCCTTGTCTTGTGGATTTAATGATTTGATTGAATTATTCCAAAGTTGGTTGTACACGCAATTTATTTAATTAGTTGGAATATTTGACCAAGTTTGTAGGGTTCTAGAACTTGAGTGAGATAACTAGTCAACTTGAGTGAGTTGGCTTGTGAAGTGGAGATGCATGGAAGGTGAGTAGATAATTGATTTTTATTGGATTAAATAGCTAATTAAATTAGCTAAATGGAGGCATGGTATGTTTTGAGTGTTGTAGAATTAATCAATTAATTCTAGAAGTGGAATATAAATGAATAATATCATTTTCAGATGTTGTGTGGATGATAGAATTGATAAAGGGGGTTATTTTAATGATTTGGATGGATGGAAACTTTGATTATGATGATATGAATAAATTTCGTAAAATGTCATTAAATACCAGAATGTGTTGAATAATGTTGAAAATGGTCATAGGATGGTTGCATAATGATTATAAGATGATATGGGTGTTTTCAGAGGTTATAATGTGTAATGGGTATTTTTAGGGTGTGTACATTTTCCTCTCTTCAAAGTGTTATTATGAAGTAATATCATTTTAAAGATAGTAGATGCATGTAGATTAGTGAATAGATGATAACGAAGTGTTATGGACTACCTAATTTACCCTAGTATTTGGATGCCCCAATGGGTCTAGATTGTGTCAAGGGAGTGCCCCCTCGACTGGATGGGTGACACAATAAAGTGGTGGATAGATGCTTGATAGGAGGAATAAGAGACTTTAGCATGACTAATGGGAAAAATGGGCTTAGAAAATGAGAAACAAGGGTCAAATGTCAAAATTAGAGTTTTGAGATGTGAATTAGGGTTGGAAGAAGGGTTAAATAGAAGGGTGGGTTGGTAGCAAAAATCATTGGTCATTTTGATTATCTTGTTCATTTGCACATAGTTATTCTATCATGGATGTATGCATTTTTATTCATGATTTGATATGTGGTTAAGTTGATGATGGTGGATGATATATGATAGACATATGATGATGATTGTGTATTTGATTTGATATCGATTGTGATGAAATGATAAAGGGGATAACCTTGCTTATAGCTTTATCTTCCATTCAGATTTTTTAATCTAAATCAACCTACTTTTCTTTTGCATAATATAACATGCACCGTGATTATTAAAGAACCATGATGAGTAACCCATTATATGTGTAAAGAAACGCACACACAACAAACGAAAAAGGAAAAACAAAACCAATAGACACAATAAATGTATACATTGTGGAGCTACAAATGAACCAAGATGATAAACAATAAACTTGTAATTGGTCAATAAATAACTAAGAAAAGTAGAAATGCAACACAACAATACATAAAGACATTTAACTCTATTCCTAATGTGTTCCACAATGATGATTGATTAATTTTTTTCACCCCCAAGTAAGGATGCATGAAAGGGGTACGATGATTCAAGATTGATTGTGTCATTGCCCCCAAGTAAGGATACATATGAGGGAGAAAATAAAAGCTGAGATTTCCCCAAGTGAGGATACACACAAGGGACTTAAATTATGATGTTTTGATGTTTGTAATATATTTGTGCAATAGACACCAAGATAGGAGCCAATGTGTTGATTTTGGGATTTTTTGTTTTTGCAAATGTTTAGGTGTTTTTGAATGGTTTTTCCAAAAAAAATTTAAATTTTTCACTAGTTTTAGATGTTTTTGGTAGATTTGGAATATTTGCTTTATTTTTTATGTTTTTTTACTAGGTATAGATAGATGTAAGGGACCTAGTTGTGAAAGTGATCATGAGAAGTGAAAATTACCATGGACACATTCCAAACTCACATAAGTACTAATAGTCTCATCGAGATGTAGAGATGGATAAAGTGAAGATGGATGATATAATAGATGGTAAACGCCCTGACAGTTTAGAACATAGGACAATACAATACATGAGAGGTGATAGGATGGGATAGAAATATATATATATATATATATATATATATATATATATATATATATATATATATATATATATATATATATGAGAACATACACATGTAAATATTGCATGTTGGGAATTCATTTTCAAATAATATTAAATATTTCATTCCATTGGTAGAATGCATTGTAGATTATTGATGTTAGCCCTCTTTCTACGAAGGGAATGATCAAAGGCCGGGGGAAGGGGTCTTTTAGTAGGGGCAGAGGGTGGACCAAGGGGGCTCTGGTGCAGTGTTCACAATAAGAAGGTCAAAGTGCATGTATAACAATAAGATAACAACATGATGAAGAGGCAAGGATCTTTTACCTTGGATAACTAGGTTCACCAAATTTTTAAGGGAGTGAAGTAGGTAGAAGGGAAAATTAACAACCACATTCCTCCTAAAATGATTTAGGAACACCAAATGAAAGAAGGGGGTGACTTTAAATCGACCATCTAGTGTGAGATATTTCATTATAACCAAACTCACCTTGTTATATGGTTTTGTAAAATAATTTCTGAAGAAGTTTCTCTTGACTTGCATGAGGCTCTTATCTTCCTCCAAAAATTTGATTTCCTCTTCTTTCCTGTCATAATTATTTTTAAAGAACCTCATGCCTTTGGGGTGGATTCCGGTGATGCATGATATCATCTCCTCACTGATGAGAAATTATCTATTTTTGTAGCTCACCCTTCTATCTTTCCAGTTCTTCACGAACTACTGAGACATATGAATATCATGCCCTCTCATTACGTTCATGAAGTGGTTGAAGCCCCCTTTCTTCATGATTTCCCAGAGTTCTACATCCTCTTTCCATTGTGCATTGCTGTCTGGCTTGACCTTGCATATATCACCCACATAGCTATGAAGCAAACCATAGAATCGCCATGTGAAGGAGTGCAGATCGAAGGAGTCTGAATGGTAAGAAAAAAATCCCCAAATAGAGATTAATAGGTTGAGCAAACACCCACATAAATTTGGAATTAAACCCATGAAGTCCGTACTTTTTCTGAAGTTATAATTGTTTTGACATTTTGGGGTAAATAATTAAAGTGGTTCCAAGTGGTGTAATTATGGGAAAGAACCCCCACATTAGCAAGAGAGTCCGAAAGATTGTTATCTTCCCTATATGTATGATTGAAGGTACACCTAGAGAAGGAATTGGTTAGGTGTATAACCTCTTCAATGATTTTTTTTAATAGTCTAGCTGGCTTTGGCCTTGCCTTTTAGACAATTTATGACATTCATAGAATCACCTTTTATAACCAAATTCTGCAATTTGAGAGAAGAGGTGAGTCTAATACCCCAAAGTGTTGTTAAATCTTCCACAAAGTGATTGGTATTCATACCCACAGGTCCAACAAAAGTAGCTATAAAATGTCCTTTTCCCCATGAATACACCCCGACATCCAAATTTCCCATGGTTTCCCTTAGCGGCCCCATCAAAGTTAAGTTTAAAGAATCCAAGAATAGAAGGGGACCAACTAACAAGAGTTGTGTCAATATTTGAAGAAGGAATGTTGTTAATAAAACAAGAAACATTCCACTTTTTGAGAATATTGGACTCCTCTTCGTTCTGGCTGAGATTCTTTTCATGCCTATGTCTGAAAATGTCTTTCTTAATGCATTCCAAGAGTTGATCGAACAACTTGTTGATGGAAGATTTTTTATTGTTGAATATACTATTGTTTCGATCTTTCCATATATACCAAATGATGTGGGGGGAGGACAATTGCCAAATCCTTTTAACAATTAGATGTTTAAAAGGTGGATTCCATTTCTGCCAAGCTAAAAGGATATTATCTAGTAAGATCCATTTAACACCCTTAATATAAGAAGGGATTCCAAACCTTTGTGGCATAAGTAAAATGAAGGAAGATATGATTGACAAATTCTCTAGAGATTTTTTGGAGGTTGCACTTGTTCAGGCTGTGTTTCCTTCTTTTGATCCAAGTATCTATTGTTAATATTTTATTCTAAATGTTTAGCCAAATAAAAATGTTTATTATGGGAGTCATCTATTTGAACCATATCTTATTCCACTCAATTGAATAAGATTATTTGGTGGAGAGTAGATTGTATCCACTTTTTAATGAATAAGCTCCTTCAATGGAGTCTTCCCAAATGAGCTCATCAGGAGTGTCTCTAGCATCAAGATGGTGAACACTAAGGAATACCTTAAATTTTTTCATATTGTCAGAGAGATTTTGTTCAATGAATGAAAATTGAATCCAACCTTTACCATCCTCGTTGGATCTGATATAATCCTTGAATTTAGTTCCAATCATCCTAGAATAAGGGGCTATCAGCTGAGACCAACCTTCCTTGTTCTTAAGAGGAGAGTTAGAAATCCATTTATCCTCCCAAAAAGAAATGCCATTACTGCCTCCCAAATTCCACTTAGTTCCCCTAATCAATAATTATCTAGAATTAACCAGGGAATTCCATAATTGTGAACCCACAAATAGATCATCTTTGTGTAACCATTTGTTACTTCTAGTGTTTTCCAAGTATTTGGCTCTAACCAGCCTAGTCCACGGTAAGTCTTCTTTCATTAACCTCTAACCCATTTTAGCAACCATATCTTTATTCATTTGCATGATATTTTTAATACCAAGTCCACCAAGGATCTTGGGTTGACATACTTTGTCCCACACAAGAAGATGGAATCTATTGTTCTCTTCCAAACCACTCCATACGAATCATTTTTGAATTTTCTTAATTCTTTCAATGACCTCCCTAGGAAATTTGAAAAGAGACATTAAATATATATGAATATTTTGAAAAGTGTTGTTGATAAGGATACATTTGCTTTCCTGGAAGAGGATTTTGTTCTCTTGTTTTTTAATATTTTGTTTTTTTAAAATGATCCCCTACGTATTTCCCATGCCACCAGTAAGAGGCAAGGGATCATCACCAAAGATAAAATGTTGGCAAGTAAGGGCACCTTTCTCTTTTCCCAGCCTTACATTACCAGTGAGAACCGTGGGATCATCACTAAAGATTGAGAGGGAAGAAAGGTGTAACTATTTCCAATACACACATATATGTTATTTGTGATTTATTTTTCCCTAGTTTTGTATTGTGATTTTTGGGAAGAAATGTTTGCCCCAAATCGCAGCCCCACGTGACTATTAGTACATGAGGGCTCCTCACCTAATACTGAGATGGGCGGTCAAAAGATCTAGGTAAAGAATTTTAGAGCTTTCTTGTTAAGGAGAGAACATATTTGGAAGGAGAATTTTCCATCAGGAAGCTTCTAAATAAGACCATAGGCAAAAATATATAAAATGGGGGCAACCACAAGAGGGATGAGGTACAAAATACCTAATATGAGCAATATTAACTCTTAGCTCATGATGACATGGAATAAATAGGTGAAGACTTTGAATAATTGTGAAGATGTTATGATTGAGATATCTCTCAATGTACGAAAAGTTTAGAATTGTTTTTAGATGATCTAGATGGGATAAATGTACAAGCGACTTCCCCTAGTTTAGGGTTTTTTAAGGATTTAAGGATTTTTTTTGTATTAATATTGATTTAGATGGACTCCTTTACCAACATTTTAGATGTGTCCTTTTTGTGAAGGATGTTAGAGGTTCATGTAGATATTTTGTTGTTTCTATTTGAGGTTCCCCTCTCTCTAGTGCCTCAAAAAGGTTTTCACTAGGTGATGCGTCCTTTTTTATTTTTCTTTTTGTCTCATTGAACAGTGTTTGGGTGGGGTTTTCATTATGAGAGATATTTTTCCTTTTTGATTTTCTGATTTTAGTGGATGGGGATTTTCAAGCTCTTCACCAAAGTAGGTTGTAGCATGCATATTATTATCAAATCCATTTTTGTGATTAGAAGGGGGTATGTGATCCCAAGTTCTGAGAAACTCCTCGATGGCATCATCATTTTGGAAGAGTTTTATGGATATGTGATTTGATTGGTCAAGTTCAATAAGGGTAGGGTAGAAAATGTCAAAGGTGATGGTGTGGATGGAATTTTAGTTAAAAAGGATTGTATCAGTGAGGTCCTCAAACAAGTCATGTGTGGAACTTGTCTCAACATCAGAATTAGTATCTTCATCATTAGTCATTGTATCAACAGACACTTTACACACAAAATCATCGAGGTTATAACCGATTTAATGTAAATTAAATAAAACCTTATTTTGGAGTAACTATTGTAGTATATGATATTATAATAATAAAATAAAGTAATGGACAAACAATAAGCATTCAAATATATGAAACCCTAAAAATGAAGGAGGGAAGATAACTTCACTGATTTCGTGCAATCTGGAGATGATCTGGACTGAGTAATTACTGGAAGAGACTACAAACAATATCGTCAAGGCTCACCGAGGGTTCTATAACTCATAATTGTGCTGGACAGAAGCACCCACGGGAGGACAGGAACGCCTAAGGTGCTAGTGATTGTTCTAGGTTCTAGTAATTATTTAGATTCATAGGTTTTGGTCTTTTCTAGGTTGAATGAGATTCGTTGTTGATCTCTCTTTGTCACTCTGATTTCACTGTAAGATCGTTGGTCGTACTTGTAACCTAAAAAAGAGAGAACTACCTTCACATGTCCACAAACCACATCAAATCTAATAAAAAATATGCATAATAAGGATTCAGACTAACTTCAAAGGTCATCCGAAGAGTGAAATTATGGCTAAGCATTGTACTACATCTCATAATCCATGTAGTTCTCTATGCTTGTGTGTGTAATGATGCCCTAGGATTCCCTTGTGAAAGTTACATGATGATAGCGAGATAGATCTAGAATGTACCAAGTATGTAGAATTTTTTTGATGGAATAGAATGAACTCCCCTCATATGTTGTGTATGCAGAATGATGCAACCCTTGTCCCTTGTATAAAAGTGATAGATGTGTCCTTGTAATGATTTTGTGACTTTGATGTAAGCTTAGATGATAATAGATAATCCTTAGTGTTTGGCCCCCTATTTGAGATCAATAACTAAGTGTGCATACATACATACATACATACATACATACATACATACATACATACATACATACATACATACATACATACATACATACATACATACATACATACATACATACATACATACATACATACATACATACATATATATATATATATATATATATATATATATATATATATATATATATATATATATGATTCCCTTGTTTGAATTTCGTAATTGACAACTGAAAGGCTAACCTAAAGTTTTAAAAGGTGACCAAGAAATGAAAGAGACCTAAAAGAGTAAGAAGAATATAAAGAAGGGAAGGAGTGCCGAGGAGGGAAAAAGTACCCGGGTGCTTCTATCCTAGCTAGACACTAGTGTCTAAGGTCATTAAAAGATAAACCAATTAAGTTCCGATAGATCTGTAAGATGTGTAAATCCAATAAAGTGTAAAAGAAAATAACCAAAATTCCTAAAGGAGTTCTTAGAAATCATGTATACATTAGTATGCTTTAGGACCTAAAAATTTACCCAAGTGCATAGATTTTGTGTCTACATTCTCCCCCACTTTATGTTGTTGAATGAATACTCGATAATATAAAGTAGATAGAAAATGGGTAAATTGTGATCCAAAGAGAAGTGTAGCTGACAACATGTCGAGTGGAAAAGTAGCGTGAAGTGATCATAATGTGAAGCATGGAAACTAGGAAAAAGAGGTAGACCCTAGGGGTGAAGTGTATGCATAGTAACTTATTGCTGGAGCTTGTGCTTGTAGATGTGAGCTTCTTCTTGTAAAGACGAACCTGTAAAAGAAAAAAAAAGAGTAGTCAAAGTCCCGTATGTGAGAATCAAAGTAACGTATATATAGGTAAGTAAAAAGTGTGTAAAATTAGTAGCTAAAGAAAGAGTGCACTTGATGTGTAAGAGAGAATAAGATAGAAAGTTGTCCTGTTTGCTTTGGAGATGTTGCTAGATTTGAGTGTCTTGTTGCCAAAGGTGAGGATTTTGGGTGATCTCATGCCAAGGGCGAGTATCTTGGATGATTTCATGCTAAGAGAAGAGTGTTGGGGAGAGAGATTTATTTTTCTCTCCTTCCATCATGTTTCTCAAATAAGCCTCATTGTAGATATAATGTCCTTGATTTGTAACCGATTGTAAGTGGATTGTAACTGAATTTTAGTCAATTGAATGAATTGTGTAACTTGAGAGAAGTGTTTGATACTGTTTAATTATACTAAAACTGCTGGAAACTATGTTGAATTGAGAAACTATCTATTTTTTTCCTCGGCACATAAGTGCCTAGGTGGGACACGAGTGCCTGCCGTTCCTGTTTGATGTTTGGTGCTAGTGTCTGCTCTATGATTTTAATCCAAGTATGATTTTTAACCACTTTGTAACTTTGTGCCTTTTCTAATTATGTAATGTGTTGATCTATTCTATAACTTTGTGCTGCTCGAAGGGTGATCAATTCACCCAATAAATGCCCCCTCGTTTGGGGTGCATGTGAAAAATGTAGGAGGATGCAGCCCAAGGGAGAGGAATTAAAGTTGATATATATATATGTTATTGGATAACTGCATGGGGTAGGCGATGTGCATGGTAGAATCCAAGGCACATGCAACAAATGTAGGCTAGAAACTAGTGTTAGTGTAAAAGGTCTAGCATGTAATAGAAAACAACTACGAAGACAAGATGGATCGTGAAAAGTGAGTTTCATACATGGGACATTGCTCAAAATGTCACAAGACAGTTAGGACCGAATCGTCCATAATCAAACAATGATTAAGAAAGACATAGGGCATAACCCACAAATAATAACAAATAATGGCAAACAAGGAGTATCATATAATCATTGTTGTATAGAATCCTATAAGGTACATTCTACACATGAAACACCCATTAACATGTTAGATAGATAAGTAGTATGTCAAAACATGTATATATTATCGAAAAGTAAGTGACAAGAAGTAGTAAACATTGAAATGACAGGACTTGTGATGTGTAGTAAGAGAGTAACAAAGGTAGATGCCCCAGAAACCTCAGTGGGAATTGTAAAGAGTAGCATTAAACATCATCCAATGTGTAAGAATCTATAAAATCCCTACATCTGCCTCAAGATACCATGTGAATGCACACATGTTTGTATAGAAAAATATCATGATATGCTAAGAATATGGCTAGCATAGGAAACAAAGTGTAACATCTAAATAGTATAAGCTAACAAGAGTAAATGCAACCAAGATGTGCAGATATCATGTGCATGTAAAGGTGTGTTGTGATATGTAAAATGTGTAGATGAGGGGGAACATTTTCCCTAGTAGAATGTGTGTGAGATGAGGTTAATTTAGGTATGTTACCTCAACAGTCAAGTATGAACCATAGAACAAGAGTGCGTCATCGGGTAATGAAGGTAAAGTACACTAACCAAAGATGTGGTAATGCTCGGAAAGATAAACCTGAAGCACAGATTATGAGTATCGAAGATGCGAAAAGCAAGTGTCAAGGAGGAATTATACCCTAAAAATCAAACATGAACCATAGAACAAGAGTGAGTCATCGGGTAATGAAGGTAAAGTACGCTTACCAAAGATGTGGTGATGCTTGGAAAGATAGACTTGAAGCACGAAGAACGAGTAGCCAAGACGTGACAAGTGAGGTTCATGGAGGAATTTTAACCTAGAAAGTCAATCATGAACTATAGAACAAGAGTGGTTCATTGGGTAATTAAGGGAAAATATGTATAACAAATATGTGGTGATGCTCAGAAAGATAGACATGAAGCACGAAGTGTAAGTAGCCAAATGCAACAAGTGAGGTTCATGGAGGAATTACACCTTCAACAGTAAATCATGAACCATAGAACAAGAGTGTGTTATCGAGTAATGAAGGTATTGTATTAGATGCTAGAATAGATTCATAATGAAGCATAAAGAGTGAAGTGTAATAAATGAGTTATGCGTAGATGATAAAAATATTGAATGGTGCTAGAGAGGGGGGGAAGAGTGTGATGTTCCCCAAGTGTGTGAGTGATGGAGAACTATGTGATGATGTGAGAGAGACCATGACATACTGGCGGATGTTGAAATGTGTCATAAGAAAATGTATGGTCATCACAATGGTAGGTAGAAGAAAGGGTATGACTAGCATCAAAATTTGGATCTAACGAAGGAAATGTAAATAGGCAACGGATCGTAGATTATGTCGAGTGAATTAGTTATTCTTCCTTTGATGGTTTGGCCTTAGGTGGGGCTTGTGGTTATTTTTGCATTACTGTAGAAGGAAAAAGAGTGAATATTGTGTTATGCTATCTAGAGATAAAAGGATCGGATTTGGGAACCCATTGGGATTTAGTAATTGAAGATGAGTGAGTAACATAATGTTGTGTAGCAAATGAAATAAATCCTTGATGCTCAAGTTTCCCGATTCTTCACTCTAAAGCATACAAATTATTGTCACGATGTCCATTAATTCTATGATAATTACAAAATGCGTGACTTTTGCATTTTTCAAGCCAATAAGGAGGGTAGTAATGAGTAGGTGGCAAGGTATTTAATTGGTGATTAAGGATCTCAAAGAGAATATCATGTTGCCTAACATTTCGATCAAAATTTAGAGGTTTTTATTGTGGGAATACCTTGAACTCGCTTGTATGAGCACATGTAGTAGACATGGGATCATGATGAGGTGTAGAAGAAGAATTAGCATGGGCATGATAAGAATCCTTGAGATGTTGGATTTCAGCTATGAGGAATTAAATTGTGGCTTCCATAGCTTGAAATTTATCTTGGAAAAAGGTGTAAAGCTTAATTTGAATTGAAAATGGATTGATTATTTGTGTCATCAGGACTGATACGAGGGTCAGACATATAATAAAAAATGTCACTTACTTGTGAAGGTGGTGTATTGCGAGGGAGGTGCATAGTGTGTACGGATTTTTGGAGAGCATCTTTGCAAGGTGGGTGCATTTAAAGTAATTGATACAAGGATATTTGAGGAACCTTAGGGACCATGAAAGAAGTTGTAATGTGTGAAATAAGATCCCTAGAAAAATAAGACCAAGGATGAAACCCTATGAGGACCTATGCAAATAAGAGGTATGATAAATAATATATGGAATTATGAACCTTGATGTAACTAGGGTTTAAGGTTAAGGAAAGAAAAATTTGATAGAGTAGGAAAAATATGGATCCAAGTGTTAGATCATGAGTGGGGGTTCATAAAATGATTTAATATAAATTGAATTAAACCTTATTTCATAGAAATTACTGTAATATATGATATTTTGATAATAAAATATAGTAATGGACAAGAAATAAGCATTCAAAGATATGAAACCCTAAAAAAATGGAGGGAAGATGACTTAGCTGATTTCCTATAATCTAGAGATGATTTGAACTAAATTACTTTTGGAACAGACTGGAAACAATATCGTCAAGTCTCACTGATGGTTTTATAACTCAAAATTGTGCTAGATAGAAGTACCCATAGGAGGATAGGAGCACTCTGGGCGCTAGTGACTGCTTAGATGCTTAGATTCTAGTATTTTATGGGTTGGAGGAGCTTCATTGTTGATCTATCTTTGTCACTCTGATTTCACTGTAAGATCGTTGGTTGTACTTATAACCTGAAAAATAGAGAGCTACCTACACATGTCCACAAACCACATAAAATATAATAAAAAGATACAAAATTTGGATTCAGACTGACCCTGGTGGTCACCCAAAGAGTGAACTTACAACCGAGTGCTGCCCTACATCTTAGACTCCACATAGTTTTCAGTGCTTATGTGTGTAATGATGCCCTAGGTTTCCCTTATGCAAGTTGCACAATGATAACGTGATAGATCTAGAATGTACCAAGTATGTAGAATGTGTGTGATGTAATAGAATGAACTCCCCTTCTATTTTGTCTATGCAGAATGTTGTAGCCTTTGTCCCTTGAATGAAAGTGTTATATGTGTCCTTGTAATGCTCTTGTGCCTTTGATGCAAGTGTAGACATCCAAAACGTTGACATAATTAATTACGATTAATTTGTCCCATAAATATCCTAACATCATCACTATCTAAATACATATAATAATTAATCACAACATTAATTATTATTAATCCCTTTGATCACCTATACCCTTTATCATTTATCTAATATCCTATCATTAATCCCTTTTATTCATTATTACATCCCATTATCCCACCTTAATCCTTATTATCATTTCCTAGGAATTTAATATTCCTACACCTACCCTACACCTATCCTTTCCATGTAATCTCTCCCTAATCATATTTTATTAACCTAGCCTAATCTTAAACTAATCACATCCTCTACCTCTAAATTAAGAGGCTTATATTTCTAGAAGCCTATCTAAACTTCTCCTTCCATTGAATTCTAAATTCAATGGAATATTCTTCCCCCCATGTAATTTTGAAATCAAATTCTAGAATCCTCTAATCCTCTCATCAATTTATAACCATTTATCCTCATCCTAATTGGATGGATCTTCACCCTCATTTTTCTCTCCCAAAAACTATAAATTGAATTCTCCTCCTTCATGAGAGATAGATGGGATGAACACATAGAATCCCTAACGAATCTATGTCATTTTTATTTCAAAAATCATCCACAATATTCAGTCCATATCCAATACAATATATCAATCCATCATCCTTCATCAAACAATCTAAGGCAATCAAGGGGAGGTGTTTCCCAAGTGACTCCACAAAATTTGAAGCAATCAACACAATACAAGAGAAAATTGAACACAACAAAGGAAGAGCATTGCATCTTCTTGGTAAGTGCAAGTATTGATTCTCTCCCCCTTTATATCCTTTTCTCTATCTGAGGTATTGTTGAGAAGATTGGCATTAGAAGGAAATTTAGTCAATTTTCTCATACTCAACTCACTAATCTTTTCTAACCAATACATTCTAGCACCCATCGTGGGGCTCAAACCCAAAACAAAATTATGGAACCCAATGTAGGGTTATTAGATCAACAAGTGGATATTCCATGCATTTTCATATTTATCTTGTGCCATCTAACCTTTTTTGGTGATTGTAGGACTCAAAACTACTAATCCTTTTGTTTTGCAGCTTGTTTGGTCCATGATATTGGGTTTAAAAATCAAACTACTAACCCTTGTTTTGTAGGGCCTCCTATTGAAGACCCAATCACTAAACTACTAATATTTATCATTTAATTTTATTATCTGACATTTATTTTCTCACATTATCTTTCTTGTGTGTTTTCCTTTGTTGTTTGTTCATCCCGAAGGCAAAACCATGTATTCTCTCCTCTCACACCCTAGGACAATCTTGAGGATAAAAAGTGGCTAGCCTTCCCATTTTTATTTTATAGGGGAAATGTGATGTGGAAGCAATATCCAATCACTTTCCATAGTCTTAGGGGTCTCATGACCATGGGCTTCATCTCCATACATGTAGACACACCATGTGTTCCATTGGGGTATATAAATTTTTAGACAACTGTCGTTATTGGATAAACACTTATTTTTTTTAAGATCGGGGTGAAGTGAGGTAATTTCACGTCCTAATACCTAGGCCTTAAACAACATCATTGAAACACAGAATTGGGCCCCAGTACCCCGGGGTATATCGGTGACTCCCTTGGTGAGCTCGTACAAGCTATACTAGGTAAAATTTTGGCTGTAATCAAACTATAGTACAAGGAGGCCGCACTCCCCAAGATCACTCGCTAGCTGTCCCCGCATTGACACATAGGTGGATATCCAATTGTGGCACCATATTCATTGTGTGGTATTAAAAGTGGGTTATAGTTTTATTTTAATCCCACTTGACTAGTTAGGGTGTGTGTTTCATGTTTATTTATTTCTTTTAAACACCCTTAACCATCCTATTACCTTAAAATTTTATTCAATAACATATAATCATAATCAACCATCCTTAATCACACAATCCCAATCCAAATCCAATCACCATCCTTAATCAACCAACCTAATCCAAATCTAATCACCCACACATCCTATCAAACCATGACCTTTGATCTTCAATCCCCATCCTCTCCAAACCAACATCCAAACCCCTACCTCTTTTCTAAATCCATCAACCAGCTATCCCATCATCCCCCACCCATAAAATTCAATCGTCTCTATTTGATCATGAAATCCCACACACTATCCAACAATTTAATAAACAAATCTCAAATCTCACATCCCACCTCAACCAATCCCCTCCTTGCCTTCCAAATCAACCATCCCATGTTGATCCTAGCATCCTAAAAACAATTTAACAACTCAATCAATAGATATCCAATCTTAAATCATGTATAAACCAATCACCTCCTAAACCATCATTTCCTAACTAATCCCATCAATAATTTCCCCTTCCTAAGATCCCTACCTCTCACTGCATTGACTTCTCTTTGAGGTAGGGTTCATTTTAAGAAGCCTCTGGTAAAACGAAGGTGGGAAATCCTCGAAAAATATACTTGGAACCAATTTCATGTAAAGGAGAATTTCCTAATTTTTGAGAACAATTTTTTTGCCTACTATTATTTGAGCAAGAGTAAGCGCCCTGAGGGAAAAAAATTCTACAGACCCAGGTAAACAGATTTGGTGATTGTTGATGCATAGTTGACACACAAAAATAAGTGTTGCTATCATGCATCAACAAAATTCGATGACGCATGACAACAACACTTACTGTCGCACATCAATAAATTCTCGTTGTCGTGCACCCAGGGCTCAAAAAACCATAATTTTGTCCTATAAATACCCTTCTGCCCCTCATTTTTACGTTTACACTTCTTGGTTCATGAATTTTATCTATTATCCTAGCACTTACACCTACAAGAATCAAGCTCATGTATAATCAAGCTACTCCAGTCAAGAACAAGTACAATCAAGCTTCTCCAATCAAGCTCAAGTACAATGGCAACTGCAAGTGCAACCCAAGCTCAAGACCAAGATCAAATGGAAAATCCAGTCAACCCACAAGCCCTATCTAAGGGCAAGATACAATACATGAACTTGTTGTGCCCCCACATTAAGAAAAATTTGCAAATGAATACAAAATGCAAGGATTTGCTAGATGCATGTGATTTTGATGAGCTTGTTAAGATGCCCCAATTTGAGATTGATCATGAAATTCTAAATTACCTTCTCTCCTCATACAATACAGAGGATGGTAATTTTATTGTTGCTGTGGACGAGGGTTGTATATTCGAATTCAGTGTCGATCCAACTAATATCCATTAGTTGACAGACCTTCCGAATAAAAATTCTCCCATAGTAACAACGAAAGCAACCCTTGTCGAAAATGATAAGAATTACCTCGAATTTGCTTTTAGTTTCCATGATGATTGTATGTGTAATCTGTTTGCAAGTTTCATTTGATATTTTTATTTTTTTATTTTGATACAATTCAAATTGATATTAATTCCAATGAATTTTTTCAGCTCACGTCAATAAATCAAGATGAGGTGTGGATACGCAAGGAATTGCACACCACTTTCTTGTTGCCATGATTTCTTTCTTTCAAGCTAGAATTGTTTTATAGGGTCAACAAATAGATATACCAAAATGGGCTATTACATACATTCTTTCAACTATCGGAAAGCTAAAATTTTATTGGTGCACCTTTTTATCCAATAAAATAAAAATTGACATTACAAATGCACCGCTTTCTGAAAAACTAGTTATTCACTCCACAAACTATCTCCTTGGCCTTTATTAGGAGGCTACTTTAAATTTAAAAGAAAAACCAATTCCTACTTGCACAGACAAGACAATGAAGAATCTGTCAATTCCATTTCAAGAAAAACAAGTATATAGTTTATATTTCAACATTAGAATTTAGTACGGTTATTGTCTTTATTATGTACTTCTGATTGAATCTTTATGCAGTACTAACATTATGTACTTCAGGAATCTAATTAAATATTGACCGTTTGCAAAGAATATTTTTGGAGGCTCTTCTGTGAAAAAAGTGGCATCAAGAGGAAGAGGCCAACAACATGCTAAGGCATCGGAAAATTTGTAATCTGAAATGGAAGTTCACTCATTACCGAACCGCCAAGCATTTGCATTAGTTAAAATACATAGGCATGATACCCTAACATTTACTATTTACAAATTACCATTTTCTATTTACAATTTACCATTTACCATATTGAATTGACATGTAATCAAATTTTGCTACACTTGGAGGGGCTTTGGACTATACGCGTGCTTCTCAGCCGTCTTCGCCAACTCATTCAATTTAATCGCATGCAATTGTCGATTCTCAACACCCTGCTTAGCAATCTCAGCCACACACACCTCAAACATAAACAATTACTACTCCAACATGACCACCTCAAGTACCGTGTCAAGTTACCTATCAACAACCAGGTATTATTTTATGTCTTTAGTATAAGTTTTGAATATTTTTTCATATAATTTCGTAGTTTTTTCATAGTTTAACAATTTTTCATATGATTTAGTAATGATTTAGTTTATTTTTCTTGGAATTTTCAGTATATTGCAATCCTTCACCATATGTACAAATAGTGACACTACCACATCCTCCACCATTAGGATTCAAAATTCCAACTAGAGGTTTAGGAAACAAGAACATTGGTAAACACATGCCAATTCCTCTGGCCCCTAGTGGGACACTAAACACTACCTCCTCATTTTGAATTCCAACCCTCTATGTCGGTGGTTTGCCTAGTGCAACCAACATATCCGTTTTAAATAATAAAACTTTAGATGAAAATTACTTGGGCATTGATAACAATGATCCAAAAGGATTTTTCAATACACATGAGATGATTCAAGGCCAACATGTATACTTCTATTTCAATGTAATTTCTTTAACTTAAATTACATTTCACTTTCAATTTCAATATTTAAATATTGATTTATTTTATCACAAATAGGATTAGGGTACCCAAAGGAAAAAAGAGGTAGGATGATAAACTTGAAAGCCCACATACCTCTTAGACGACATCATCTTCTTTAGATACATATGGTGAATAGTTGCTACCATTTCCTTTAGAGAACTTGATTGGTTATGATTGCCAATCCCGTGTCCAAGAGTTTATTGTACCTCATATTACTCAACTCATAGAATGGGAGAGAAGGGAAAAAGTACTAATCAATGAGATAATAAGTTGTTTTGAAGATTACTGGAAAAGAGACAGTTTATATGTTGCATTCTAGAATCAACCTGCGAAGATGGATGCCTTACTTACCCAAGAAAGAAGTGGGACTATCACGTATAACAACAATTATAAAGACAATATTTTAAATAAAGCATTATTCAAATTGGAAAATATTAGTGCTGAATCCCAAGCATATTTTAACAAATGGTCTAAGGAAAAGGATCTGGTGGCAATTACAAATGCTGAGAGAGATAAAGCGGTAGTAAGTATTATCACTTTGAAACAATATTTTTTGTTAATTTGAAATTTTCTTATTTTAGTAATATTTTTAATTGAGATCACTTTTTTTTGCAGTTGAAATATGAAAATTTGAAGAGTCAAGAAAAGGTGTTCCAAGTTCACTTGGAGACCAAAAAGAACAATTTATCTGCAACAATGAATATGGAAAAAAATATTGTTTTAGTTAACAAACAAAATAATACACTAAAGCGGATAATTAAAGAGAATGGTTTCGACCCAAAAATTTTATTCAAAGCGAAGGCATCTACAGATGCTAGTTTTCTATCCCATGGAGATGCAAAAAATGAAGAACAAAGAATCGTAAAGAATCTAAACAACGATGCGGAAGATCTGGTTAGTTTTGGGATTATTCAAGTAAAGAGTACAAGAGGGGAAGCCATTGGGAAAAGGGGTACAAAAGATGCCTGTTTGTCTAGGGATAAATTTCATGATTGAGGGTTGAAAAATTGAAACTTTAAATTTGAATTTTTTAAATACTTTACATATTGAAGTATGAAACTTGAATGTGATGGCGTTTGAAAATTTGAAATACTTTATCATCTAGATTTTTTATGTCTTGTTATATATTATATATAGAATTTCTATATTTTATATGGTGTTTATGTTTTATATGAATGTTATGGCATTATGATAATGGTTAATTATTTGTTTTAAGAAAATTTAGAATGTGGTATGACAGAGACATCTAAATAGAGTTAAATATTCTTCTCTCTACTTGTAAAATTCAACTCTGTATCTAGTTTCTTCACATTTAAACCTTCTCAGAATCTTCTCTCTACTTGTAATGATGATTGCATTGGATGTGGATGACGACATTATAATAGATATGGATTATGATGAATTGTATGTGGATGTAGATTTAGCTTCAAGCACGATCATGGAATCTGGATGATGATATTGGATAATTGTTTTAAGAAAATTTGGAATGTGGTATAACATAGACATTTAAAACTTCTCAAAATCTTCTTCTCTCTACTTGTAATGATATCATGACATTATAATGGATATAGATGATGATGAATGATGATAATGGATAATTTTTTAAAGAAAAATTGGAATGTGTTAGGACAAAGACATCTTCTCTATACTTGTAAAATTTGAAATCTATATTAGGTTTCTACACATTTAAAACTTCTCAAAATCTTCTTTTGTCTACTTGTAATGAATCAATGATATGATGCCATTAGATGTGGATGATGACATTAAAATATATTTGGATGATGATGAATTGTGTGGACGTAGATTTAGATTCAAGCATGATCATGGATGATGATAATGGATAATTGTGTTAAGACAAATAAGAGTGTGTTAGGACAAAGATATCTTCTCTCTATTTGTAAAATTAGAATTCTGTATCCGGTTTCTGCACATTTAAACCTTATCAAAATCTTATTCTCTACTTGTAATGAATCAATGATATGATGACATTAGATGTGGATGATGACATTAAAATAGATATGGATGATGTTGAATTGTTTGGACATAGATTTAGCTTCAAGCATGATCATGGATGATGATAATGGATAATTGTTTTAAGAAAATTTGAAATGTCTTAGGACAGAGACATCTTAATATAGTAAAATATTCTTCTCTCTACTTGTAAAATTATAACTTGTATCATGTTTCTTCTTATTTAAACCTTCTTAAAATATTCTTCTCTCTACTTGTAATGAATCAATGATATGATGACACTAGATGTGGATGATGCCATTAAAATAGTGTTGGTGAGGAAATTTATCAGGTGGAAAAATGTGTGAATTCCTTGCCAATGCTCTGGGAATCTATGTCCCTATACTTAACCGATGCAGTTGCCATATATGCATGCACAAGAAAATGTGGATTACTGTGGTGGCCTTTCGACCGGGGATCCAATAGGGGCACTCCACTGACCCTGCGGAAAATTCTTGCAGTTATCTATAAGGGGGGAATTTCTATGAAGGTGGGAAAGGGAGTGAGAAATGAGATAGGGGAAAACTAAGGTTACAGGTAGGAAATCAGATTCCTGCACACATTAGCCATTAAATTTAACACATGCATTTGTGAGAAGAAACAACCCTGCAAATGGCAACTAGACGAGATAAGATTGTGAACTAAAAGTTTCTAAAATCTCCTCATTAAAGAGGCTATAAAATCCTTCTTATTGTATTGATGCTTAAACAGAAGTACATAATGTGGGGATGGAAGAAATTTGAGAATGGAGGGAATTAGAAGAAAAAGGCTATCCCCTTTGCTTTCTCTAAGTACAATGCACTTGTGAGTTTACAAGATCAATTGCCAGCCCTATACAATGACTTTTAGAGTCCATGATATAGCCTGTAAGAAACAGTTACAACAAGAAATAGTTATGAACTTTTCTATTTGTTCACGCCCCTTCAAATTCTTGATTCACAGAGAAACACTTATAGCGGAAAGAAATAGTTTTAAAATATTCGGCCGTTACATTATTTTTCCAGTTACAACATGGGCCATTTGATTTTCTTTTACAACTTTAAATCTGGGCCACCCATGTGGAAGGAATTGATTAGAATGGGCCTACAGATGCTTTAACTGTCTACCTTTTGTTTAGTGGGGCCGTATATCTAACCCTGGACGCATGGTGGGCCAGCGCTCATTTGAACCTGCCTCTAGATTTTGTCTTTGAAGTTTTGCTGGGCTGACATGTGGAGAGCTCCACCGGTTCCTTCATACTTAGCCAATTTGGGCTCTGTTCCTATTTGACTCATGTTGACCCCTAGACATGTAGAGAGTTGACGCTGATTTGAGTTTCTGCTTTGGAAGCACCTTTTGAAATTGTGCCAGGATGACACATGTCTCCTTCCACCGGGGTTATAATTTTCAATGGCCAACTCTGTCTCTCCAATGACTCTAACCACGTGGTGAGTTGGTACTACTTGGGGACTAACCCTTGGGTTTTACTTTTGAAATTGCATCATGTTGATGCGTGGCAGCCTCTATCGATCTTGACGTGGCAAGGCAACACTCATTTTAAGATGGACCCTTTTGGTTTCATTTCTGAAATGTGCCATTGAGGCACGTGGAGGATTCCATTGAACCACTCATACTTGGTTAATTTCAACGATCGTCTCTGTCCCTTTTTGGATCTAGGACACATGGAGGATTGACACAAGTTTGATAACTGCCCCCATCTTTGAATCTTGAAATTACGCCGATGAGGCACGTGGAGTTGTTCGCTGAGCGTTCCATACTTAGTTGATTTTGGCTTGTTTTGTCTTCATTTTGGACCCTAGACACGTGGAAATCCTGTGCCCATTTGAGGACTATCCTTGGGACCCTACCCTCAGAGTTACGTTGTTTGGACATGTGGAAGCTTCTGCTGAACCTTGAAATATGACCAAACCACATCCAATCAGAGATGCCCACGTACTACCCGTGGATGCTGAGGCAAAATTTAACAGAGAAGATCTACCTGTGATTTCCGACTATGGAAAAATGCAGATAAGAAGAAAACTCCACCATTTCATGCCTGATCCTCAAATTTTTCTTTCGTGAACCAAGGAATTGAAAAAAATACAAGGTTCGATGATCCATGGTCATAAAAAGATTGAAAATTTCATTCAAATGAGGACAATAGTAAAATTTTCACGCGTCCAGACAGGAAAATGGAAAATTTGTCAAAACAAGCAGACTGGGGATTTGAAATAACTCTAGGGCATGGATTTTTCTATCTCTTCAAACTTTCAACTTGGCTTAAATACTTTAGGATGGCGAGAGATAAAAATTTCAAATTTAACTTGGAAAACAAAAAGTGGTTTTCGAGAGAAAGCAAATAGATATGGAAATAATGACATTTAGATTCAAGCACGATCGTGGATGACGATAATGGATAATTGTTTTAGGAAAATTTGGAATGTGTTGACATAAACATATTAATATGGAAAAATATTCCTCTCTCTACTTCTAAAATTTGAATGTGTGATTTTTACATGTAATTTGATATTCATCCCACAAAGTTTAAACACTTCATTAAAGCATTTTACAAATACAAAAATAAATTAAAAATAATTGTAAAAAATCAAGCAATGTCATATGATAGGGTTTAAGCTACCTCTTGTCTTTTAGATGGCTATGACAAAGCATATGGAAGGAAAATGATAAATCATCCTTCGTAGCGTGCTAGAAAATCTTCAATTCAAGAAAAATCAACACGAAAAATGGATTAGTATATAGATGAGTGAGTTGCCTGACATTGTTAGTCCCGAGAAGTGAGAGCTTCCTTGGATGGATGTTAACCCATGTTTTCAAGAAAAAAAGATGAAATAATGATTGACTGTATTAAGGAAAAAACATAAATATTAAAGAAAATGCAAATGATAATATGTACATGTCTGGATAGTAGAAGTCTGGAAGTCTGGAAGAGTATAACAGTGGAATAATATGTAGATCTGAACTCTGAAGGCCTTGCAAATTAGTATTCGACAAATGCATGTAACAAAAAAATTTAAAACATAAATTGGTATTCGAAAAATTCAATATAGTAATTATATAATTTTTTTTATAAATAATTGTATTTAGATAAATATAAATATATATACCTGTAACATATTTAATGATAACAAGCGCTGAAACACAATATGATAAAAAGCCTCCTCAGTCAATATTTGAATATGTAGAGTTACAATTATGTTCATTGTTGCATCTGACTACAAACGATTATATTCGAATATCTTAATATGAAATTGAATAAATAACCACAGTTAAAATGTAAGATGACAAACAATAAAATTAAGGTCAAGGAGATATATATTTAAAGCTTAAACAATCCATTATCAATAGCTTCTTGAAATTCAATGTTATCTTCTGTAGAGTGTGACGACGCACCAATTCCAGTCTCATCTTTGGGAACAGTTGTACTTGTAGCTATATTATTTACACCTCTTCTTTTGGAAAGGAAATTCCAATGCGCAATCGCTCTATCAAAAGTAAAGGTTTCCATGGAGTAGGGAGAAACATAACACCTCATCCAACTTTCCATATTTTTATCCGACTTGTTTCTCAATTTTGATTTCATAAATGATAAATAACTGAAAACCCTTTTGTCCTCCACAGACCCCAAAATCATTATTTGGCATAACTCATATAATCTAAAATATTCACTGATGTCTTCTTGTAACACAATACTTTGATAGATTCCTCACCAGAGCCTTGTAATAACACCACTCTTAGAAGGTTCGTATAAATTTTTATATTGGTTCCTCATTGTTGTTGAAAAATTTGTTGATTGAGAATTTAATAAATCAAAATTCAGTATACCTTTGATTTCCATACCCTTGACCTCTAAAGTCTTTGTGAAATGTTCCATTATTGTACCCATGGATTTATGGAAATAATTTCTTACAAAGTCTGCATGAGCACCTTCAGTATTCCAAAAATTAGGATTCATCACACCCATTGCTTCAAGAATTTTATCTTTGGAGAAACGATCTCTAATTTCTGATGATAAGGATTCTAATTTTTTTAAGCTTTATTCTTGTTTCAACTATAACAAAATCAAAGATATTACATGTCACAGGAACATCTTCTCTTTCCTATCCTATAATATCTTGATGTTTTTGTAAAATGTGCAGTGGTATGTACCTCCCATTAATATTGGTGCAGACGTGATCATGGATATTAAATCTCAAATAGTTATTGGGATTCTTAATATCTAATAAAGCTTTCCAGTTCTTGAAAACAGGTGTATCAAAACTATCTTGGGAACTATACAAGATATCAATACTTTGACATACCATTTTTCTCATCCGTATAAAATCCACAATATAGATTAATCTCCCATGTGTATGCTTCATCAATGTATTGATCTCTTGCAACATTGGAAGAATACTAACCAATGTAAGAAATGTCTCCAAATCAGTTAAACAAAATAGGAAGTCTCTCACCTTACCAAATTCATGACAATATTTTTGCATGAAACCAACCAACGAAGGATACTCATGAAATCTGCATGCTGGTTCATACAAAGAAATCCATCTTGTCTCAACATCCTTCAGAAGTTTTTTTCCATATGTAATTCCAATTTCAAATTTTTGGAACTCAAGAAATCACTTTGGGTTGCTTTCCATAAAGACATGAATTTCTCTTAGAAGGTCTTCTACTTTAGCAACATTTTCATAGTTACTTACCATTTTATACGCTAAATTCATTCTGTGAGCCATACAGTGAATTACTAGCATATAAGGGGCCACTATTGTTTGCAATATAACACAAAAAACTATTCGGTGAGCCTACATGACTGATGCACCATCTGCTCCAAAGCATACTAACTTTGTAGAAATTTCATAATCAATCATTCCAGAAAAATCTTTCAAATGAGAAACAACTATTTTATGTAGGTTTTTAGCATTACAATTTTCAACCATTTTCATAACACCCAATAGATGAGGCGTCCTTACATGATTTTATAAAGTATAGATGTGGATACATACCCATGCAACGTTTTTGACTGTTGTCACTTCATCAATTGAAAGAGAGATACATTTTTCTTTTTTTACATTCTCTTTCAAATATTACTTCTCTATCATTGAAAGGCATTTTGCCATTTCCAATGCACTACTGTCAGACCAATGAGATTGAGGAATGTTGTGCATTCCATTATATTGATACAAAACTTTGAAATCAAGAAAATCTGAAATCAACCTTTATTTATTTAGTATGTGAAATAAAGTAGAGAACTGTATGAGTTTTCCATGTAGATTTGATTGATTCATCTTACCAATTTGTGATGTTATCATTCCTCCCTTTTCCACGAGATGTCTGCGTTTTTTCTTCTCTGCATCATACTCTGCTACATATTTAACATGCATGCATTCTTTTTCAGCTTTCCACCTGTTTGTATTGATTTTTCAGCCATCCTCCCTGTTATAGTCAAATATTATTTTCCATAATGTTTTTCTATAGTGTTTAGCTTCAGTTGCATTTTTGTTGCTTTCCCAATTTCCACATACATATTGTACATTTACATTTAGATGGGATATCTTATAAATTAAATGGTTGTACATGATCGATAAATGGAAATTTGACAGCCCAATCAAACTTGTATTTCCTCCCAATTGTCCTCATATTCTTGTTCATTTTCAATGTTTTACTTTTTTGAGTAGAATTTTGAGCATTATCACAATCACCTGCTTTCCTCTTTCGTGAACCAAAATTTGAATTTTATTTTTGTGTTCCATTTTTCTGAGTATTTGTATGTGTGATATCTTGATGCACTCCTTGTTATACCCCAACAGGAAGAATATCTTTAGGATCTGGCATCTCAACAGGTATATCTTCAAGATCTAGCATGGTATCATCATAGGTGTCATTTGGTTGATACTGTGAACTATAATTTTCCACCTCAATATTACCTTCCACACAGTCTGTACTCTAATTCATTCCAATGAAAACTATATGGGTGCTAGTGGCTGTAGTATCTGTAGCAGCAGAGTTTCCAAAATACTTGAATAGGGAATTTTGAGATTTCTTAGTTACTTTTTGGGTCTTCTCATTCTAAGCACTAACACCTTCCATTATTATAAATGGATAAGTTGAAGCTCTATTGTGCATTAGTAGCTCTGAGTCATGCGTCAACAATAATAGATTTGTGCGTCAACAATAAATTTGTTGCGCTTCAATAAATAAGGACTGTGTAATGTGTCAGAGAAGGAATGTGTCATGTGTCAACAAGATCTAGGTCGGGCATCAGTTGAGACTTGAGTCTCCTTGTCAGGCATCAAATGAGTCACGTGTCAACAAATACAATAAGTCATGTGTCAATAAATAACATTTTTGTGTGTCAGAGAAAACTATGTCATGCGTCAACAAAAGTACAATCATGCATTAACAAGAGCAGTGTCTAGCGTCAACAAGCAAACCATGTCGCATGTCAGCAATATATCCTTGTCTCCCATCCACAGAAAACCTTTGTCATGCATCATAAAATGCAATAAGTTGCACATTAACAAATATCATCATCGCGCATCAGAGAAAAACTCTATCGTCTGTTAACAACAGTATAGTCATGTGTCAACAAGATCAGTTTCAGGCATCAACAACCAAACCCTTGTCGTGCGTCAGCAAGATATCCTTGTCTCCCATCCATAGAAAACCTTTTTCATGCATCAGCAAATAGTACTAGTCACACGTCAACAAATAGCACATGTCGCCCGACTGCAAACTACTAAACAGTAAAAAAAATTGTATTGTGCTCTAGTGCTTAGAGTATGCAAGTTCATGATATTGGTAAGGTACTGGTGGTAGTATACTACCTGAAGAATCACCTAGGTTTTTATTGGATATCTTTTCAAATGTAGGTGAAGCCTACCCCCAAAAACAATATACTGTAAATTTTAGGCGAACAGGACACTGACCTGCTCCGAAAAATTTGCCTTTTAAAATTTTCCTAAAATGAAATTTTCTCCATATTACGAATATTCACCACTAAAATTATCCCTACTTTGAGGAACCTGAATAATCTCAATCCACACCTTGACCTAATCAACATAAACCACTATCCCCACAAGCCAATTACACTAACTTTGAATACCTCACTAACTTTAACCTAGACCAAGAGGACCTCCTTTATTTCCTTTCTAATCTAGGCACCAATCCCAATCCCACACAGCCATCCCACATTCCAACCTCCAAATCCCCTATCATTCATCATGACCCACACCTTCCTCCCATAAAAATACATACGGGTAATCCACCACCATCCAAAATCCAAACTCCTAAATCTATTTATCGTAAAAACTATAATTGAGTCCCATGCACATATCCACAACAATCCAAAAAACTTAACCCAAAATTATTATTCCACACATCTCATCTTTATACTCCATCCTTATCATCTTCATCATCTAAATCTGATCCTACATACTTTCTCCTAGATATTCCTACATCCCCTAATCCACCATCAAATTCAGCCTCTAATCCTATTTCATCCCCTCCATCACCTAATCCCAATCCTTTCAAAACTATCTCATACCCCGTGACTCCTAAGTCACCCTCATCCTCTTTTACCCCCAATCATAAACCATCTAATATGGATCCTACGCCATGCTCATCCTCTTCATCCACACCTAATCCTGTCTTACCCCCTTCATCACATAAACCTAACGCTATCCTATCCTCCAATCCTATTTCAAATCCACCATCCCCCAATCCTAAAAAATCTAATGTGACTCCTAAGTCACCAACTCCTAAACCTAACAAATTCAATCCCAATCCTCTCCCCACCCCATATCATACCCGATCTAATGAGGCTCATATGCCACCTTCATCTACTTCATCCCCTAAATCAACCAGATCTAATGTGGTTCCTACACCACACCCATCTCCCAAATATCCTTCATCCCCAGCATCACCCAAATCTAATGTGACCCCCATATCAAACCCATTGCCTTCATCTACATCTACCCCATCCCCATCATATACATTTACTAATCCTAAAAAATCTAATCCTTAGCCAAAACCATCTACCTTAAAGCCACATACTCCAAGCAATCCAAAATCAACCAAATCTACTTGAGCCTCCAAGCCCAAACCATCCACTTCGGCCTCCAAGCCTAATACCTCCCCTTCATATTCTAAGTCACAACAATCTAATCCAAATCATAAATCCATAACAACCAAAACATCTCATAATCCACCCAATTTTGTACCTTTACTTCCTACTCCCCCAAAACTATTTAACCCAGACTACTTCACTCCTTTAGGATAATCCTTGACCACCATCTTCCATTGTATAAAAACTTTCAACATGATCATCCATTCCATAAACAAATCACAAAATCAAAACCTTCCCAAACCATCTTTGTATCAGGAACATTATTATTGTGACTTCCATCATACCCATGGACATTCGACCAATCGTTGCATGCAATTTAGGTATTATGTCCAAAACCTCATAACCAAGGGCTTATTTTCCTTGTACATATTTATCCACCACCTTTCCATCCCAATCATCTCCCTAACCAACACCCACCATCAAAATTACATTCAATATACAAACATCATCATCCATCCAAATCACATCGTACATCCAAACATACCTCATCGACCAAAAACCAAAATAGATCTCACCTCCCATCCTTTGTTATGTTTAGTCTCTTAGTGGATGATAAAACTACAACCTTGGGCAATATCATGATGACCTCATGGCATCATATTACCCATCCACTTCATATCCTATAACAAAAAATATGTTCGCTAACATGAAACATCGAGGCCAAGGCTTAGGCATCCATGAGCAAGGAATTTGAGAACCCATCTCCATTCGTCAGAATCCAGTTTGTTTAGGCTTAGGATATAAACCTAACACTAACAATGTCCCTCCTAATACTCTATTACAAACCATTTCTACCCCTCCTCTTATTGATCCTACCATCCCAACCACTCCACCCAAACCCAAATCATTTCACCCCCCTATAAATACTAAACACCTAAAAATGGATTGAGCATATAATTTGTCACTTGCACACGTATGTTATTTGCTTCCCACCCATCCTCATTGCATCCCACATCTACATCCCTTTGCATCTAATCCATTTTTATCATCACATCCAATCATATACTATTCTAATCCATTCATTTGAACACTTTCTCACACATGTTATAAGAAAATAGTACCTACTACATACATGTGACCTTAGTCCATCATTACCTCCTACATTCAAGAAAAATTTTCCTCCTAGAGATCCACACAATTTAATACACTTAATCAACTTGTGGTGAAGAACCTTTGGCATGTCTTTTGACACTCTATCCAATTTCATCTCCACACTCATTTCCATCCCCCCATAAAGCCACTAGTGATTCTTAACCCCTTGAGAGTTCTCAAGAGAGTGGAACCTCTTTATGCAAAAAAAATCCAAATATCAAAAAGCAAAAATTATATCAAAATTAAAAATATCAAATAAAATCAACCTCAAGACTCTCTCTAGGGGTGTTTCCTATATCTCTACTAAGGTTATGGACACCTGGCTAGTAGTAGAGAAATTTTGTGACAAGAATCAAATGAATCTTTGTCGGGGCTATGGACACTTGGCTGATAATGGAGCAATGCATGACTTAGCCTTCTGTTCACCCTCCATCCACCTATCTGAATTAATCACTCCCTATACATTAGCTAGTTTGTCTTCACATAATACCCATTAAGTCTTCACTTCAAGTGGTAATTAACCATTACAATAACACACACTTTGATCTCATAGAGACATAGGGATCACATGTTGTCAGATATTGTTTAGACCATGGTCACAATTTTTTTAGTCCAACTCTTACCTTACAACATGTGTCGTTATGTTTATCTTTTGTTCAACACTACTATTATTTTCCTTTCATCCATCATATACACATCCTTTTTCCCTTGGATCAAACATCTATGGACATGTGATTATAATTTCCTTTTCATCCAATCCTCCTCATGTCCCTTTTCAAATGTCATCACTATGACTTGGGGAAACCTTACTATCATCTGCTTGGGGAATTATCCATTTTGGATACCCCTCACTTCCCATCCTACCCTACTTCTGGGGGAAAATCAAACCCATCCATCCACCCATCCACACAGGCCACCCTACTTTACACTCGAGGGCACACCGCATATATCCCTCAATCCATCTTCCCTATACCAGGGGGCATATATTATCATCTTCCATATCCCCCATCTTATCCTATACCACATCCCTCATCCTATCTATCTCCCATCCCAAATCCTATCTATCTCCCATCCCACATCCCATCCAATCCTAACCAATCAATCCATCCTTATCCTATCTAACCTATCCAATTTCCCTCAATCCTTCCCTTTCATCCTACCCAAACATGATTTGCGACTTATAGGATAAAGTCATATCCCACCTTACATCCCTTCCCACCCCCATGTGCTATCTGATCCTAAATCCTTTCATATTACCTAATCTCATACATTCCCCCCATCCCAAATCTAAAATATCAACATCCAACATCAAATAATCTAAACATCCAAAATTTAAAATCTTAAAATCAAAATATTAAAAAAACTCCATAAAAAGATCACAAAATAAAACCAACAAAAAATCCATACATATAATATGTGTGTTTTTTATCGCGTGTGTTTGTTTGTTTCTCTACATTTATAATTTATCTGATGATATGAGGCCCCTTTTGTTTATCTTTATTTTGCATGGTCCAATGATATGAGGACAATATTTTTTTTCCAATGATATGAGGATAAGGGCATTTGGTAATTCAATCATCATGGTCTTTATACCTTGGTGCATTTTGCTCCATGCCACATTAATAACATTGTTAATGATGATAATAGTGGGCACTTTATGGTAGCACACCCCCTTCTATCATCATATTTTAGCCTTATCATCATCCACACCTAATCCTCATCATCATCTAACTAACTATATAACCTCCTCATCCTCCTTCCAATCAATCCTTCATCAATCAATCAATATCCACATCCAAATCTTATCCTCTCGCATCCAACATCCAAAATCCTCACCCCTTGGGTGGGGAATCTTACAACATCCTCTTATCCTCTTAACTCAAACATTCTTTCTCATCACTTCATCAATCATCGTCCCAATCATCTACTCATTAATGTCTTATCATCCATATCGATCCAAAAACCAATCTTTATTCTCTCATCCAAACATCCTCAATCTGTTAATCCTCTAAATCTAACATCATATAAACCAATGTCCTATCTTCCTACCCAGTAAATCATAAAATATAACATACTCAACTCCAAAATACTCAAATCTAACATCTTCAAATACAACATCCTCAAATCTAAATCCCAAATATTTAATCCTAACCCCTTGACTGGGGCATCCTCTACTCCAAAATCCAAGATCTCATAATATTCTAATCTCCTAATCCTCTTCTCTCCTATCTTATAATCCTCTAATCATGCATCCTCATCAATGTCCTAATCAACAACAATAATTCTCTTCTCTAATCCCCAAATTCAATATCCTTAATATCAATCCCTTAACTAGGGAATCCTATTATCCAACCCCCTCAATAAATCTTCTAATATTCTAATCCTCTCTCTCTCCTATAATCCTCAATCTTCTCATCCTCTAATCCTCTCTCATCGACTAACTTGGGCCTCTTCTCTTTTTGAGTGGTTACCCAACTCGTTCCCTCCCCGCATAAACCCTCAAGGGGGCATCATATCACCATCCTAAATTATTATCTTCTTTTTATTTGAACAATCATTGCTATACAATAACCCTTAAAAGAGGGAAAAAATGTAGACATCCAAAATTTTGACATAATTAATTATGATTAATTTGTCCCGCAAATATCCTAACATCATCACTATCTAAATCCCTAAAATAATTAATCGCAAGATTCATTATTATTAATCCTTTTTATCACATATACCTTTTATCATTTATCTAATATCCTATCATTTTATCATTACTCCCTCTAATTCATTATTATATCCCATTATCCCACCTTAATCCTTATTATTATTTTATAGGACTTTAATATTCCTACACTTTCCTACCCACCTACTCTATACCTATCATACACCTAGCCTATCTATGTAATCTCTACCTAATAATAATTTATTAACATAACCTAATCTTAAACTAATCACATCCTCCACCTCTAAATATAGAGGCTTCTATTTCTAGAAACCTCTCTAAACTTATCCTTCTATTTAATTTTTAATTCAATGGAAGCTTCTTCCCTCCATGGAATTTTGAATTCAATTTCTAGAATTCTCCATTCTAGAATCCTCTAATCCCCTCATCAATTTCTAACCATTGATCCTCATCCTACTTTGATGGATATTCACCCTCCATTTTCTCTCCTGCAAATTATAAATTGAATTATCCTCCTTCATAAGAGCTAGATGGGATGAACACATAGAATCCATACAAAAATATCTACCATTTTATTTCATCAATCATCCACAATATTCAATCTATTTCCAATCCAATATATCAATCCAACATCCTTAATCAAGCAATCCAAAGAAATCAAGGGGAGGTTTTTCCCAAGTGACTCCAAAAAATCTGAAGCAATCAACACAATCCAAGAGAAAATCCAACACAACAAAGGAGGAGCATTGCATCTTCTTGGTAAGTGCAAGTATTGATTCTCTCCCCCTTTATATCCTTTTCTCTATCTAAGGTATTGTTGTGAAGATTAGCATAGGAAGGAAATTTAGTTATTTTTATCGCACTCAACTCATAAATTTTTCTAACCAATAAAAAAAGCTTAGGTGATGATAGATAATGCTTATAGTGCTTGTCCCCCTATTTGAGAGCAATAACCAAGTATATATATGATTCCCTTGTTTGAATTTCGTAATTGAAAAATGAAATTCTGATCCAAATTTTTAAAAGGTGACCAAGAAGTAAAAGATACCCACAAGAGTAAGAAGAAGATAAAGGAGGGAAAGATCTCCCAAGAGGGATAGGAGCACCTAAGTGCTTATGTCCTAGCAGGGCGCCAGTGTTTGAGGTCATTAAAAGATAAACCAATTAAGTGCTGATAGAGTTGTAATATGTGTAAATTCATTAAAGTGTAAACGATAGTAACGAAAAGGCCGAAAGGATTTGTTAACCACTATTTTTCTTACTTAGAAATCATGTATACATTAGTATTCTTTAGGACTTAAAAATGTTACCCAAGTGCATAGATTTTGTGTCTATAGTAACCTAAACCATATGAGTTAAGATTTTCTAATGGGATACCAAGATCTAAATGACCTTGTTCATTCTTCCTAAGAACTTTACACTCCAATTTCATATTTTTCATGATTTTGTTTCTTATGATATGCTCGTGTGATTGATAACATGCATCAAATTGATCATCATACAAGCAAGAGCTCTTAGAACATGGAATTTTCTCATCTTCTAAGTATTCAAATTATAAAAAATTCACTTTCCAAGTTTTTATATGTGTGCTATTTGTATATGGGAAACATTCAATTTTCCATAACTATGTGGTGATAAAGACATGTTTATGATGTGAAAGGAACTTTCAACAATTTTAAATTGGTATTCGCTGCATCCTTTATCAATGATTCTAAATGTTGATATTTTCTTATATGAATAGCATATGTATTAAACGATGTATAAGGTGGATTAACAAATATATTAGACAAATTATTGGATGTAGAAGGTATGGAGTCACTATTAGGATTATCTGCACTAATTTTTGGAAGAATATTTGAAAGTGTATGAAGATCAATACACATGGTTTCAGAAAATGGGATGATACGATGTGGAGTGGAGTTTTTTATAGATGGGAAGTAGTTTGTTTGTATGTACCTTCCCTCAATAATTATCCATTACTTGAAAGATTTGGTGTCAGTGTGAAATGTGACTTCTTTACCTTGATATGGGAATTTATTACGTTGATAGTATGTAGATGGGATGACCTCCATGACATGGATCCATGGGAAACTAAGGAGGATGTTGTAAGGAACTTCCAAGTCCACAATGTGACAAAAGGTTTCCAAGGTTATTTATCCAATCATGAGTGTTAGTGTGACCGTTCCCATGGATTTTCACTCATGATTACCATACCCACAAATAGTTATGAGATCAGTACCGAGACTCTTCGGTATAGCCAAGGCATCACAATAGTTTTATGGAGAAAATATTTAGCACGACTCTATTATCCACAATTACTCAATTAATTTTTTGTTGGGTAATAAAGGCCTCAATGTACAAGGATTGGTTATTTTTCAGATTGACACCTTTTAGGTCTTGAGGACCAAAGGATATAATAATATTATTTGATGAAAGATTGGTGTATGCATGCTAAAATAAAAAATAATCTAATTGAAAGAACCTAACACCAAGTAGATACTATCTTAGTTAAATTTAAGATAATATATCATGTCAGAGAATCCAATGCTTTTCATCCCAGGATCACTCTAGTAGAATAAACATCACCACAAATATGAAGAGTGAAAATAAAATTAACTCAATGCTTCGTATTAAAATGATGCAAGTGGTATACATATAGGAGGAGGAAATTGCAACTACCACCTAGATTAGTGGTGAGTAACTCTCACTAACTGATACTGGAAGTAGAGCTGACTCCACACAAATAGTAAGTTAACTCAACACAACTGGTAAGCCAGCTCAATGTTGCTGATACACCTAAACAAGCTAACACAACAAGTGTAGAGCTAACAAAAGTGTAATAATAATAACCTACATTAACAGATAAAACATGAAAATAAAGATAATTAACTTGCATAAAATATGAATATAACATTAAATGAAAACCTTCTTTTGATTGTAGATACTTCATTTAATGATCTAAACGTAAGCCACACATGATCAAGGATTTCTCAAGAAAGAGGAAGAGATCTCATCAATTATGCCTTAATTGTTATTTTTGAATCTGCACTTACTACTCTTTGGCAAGTAGAAAAGGGGGAGAGTTAACAAGCCTTCCAATAACATGAAATGATCTTCTCAAGTATAATGTGTATCAAGGACATGGTGTAAGTTTGGACAAGGTGTCATATGGTTCTTATATAATTTTCTATTTTGGGAGAAGCTTACAACCGAGTGAATGTGGGGTAAAGGGAATTATAATTAGAAAGGGATAAATATGATTAGAAAATATTAATTAGTGATTAAAAACTCCTGTGAGTTTGGGAAGGTTTAATTAATCAATTAGGATTAATTAATAGACCAAGTTAAACTTATAGAAGCCATTTGACGATGATTTAGGGGGAGATTAGTAGAATTTGAAGGGTTTGAGAAGGGGATTTAACCAATAAGAAGGTTTATTGATTAAATACAAGATTGAAATGCTTAATTAAATAAATAATGGTTGATTAACTAATTAAAAGAGGATTTTAACTAATGAAGCAATGTTAATTGGCATCCACGATGAGGGATGAGGTTTAGTTAATTAACGAAGTGTCGTTAATTGACCAAGACAAAGGGGAATGTTAGATAATTAGCAGAAAATAACTAATTATAATGAAATGACGGTAAAGAAGACAAATAGTGCAATTTTAGTATTAAACTAACATAGTCAAAATTGGTTGTCTACATTTTTCCCTCTTTGATGTGGTGTAACGTGAGTGACGCCACTTCAAAGATAGTAGACAATTGCATTTTGTAAGTGTAGAAGAAATAAGTTAGTAGGATGGACAATGGCCCAATGATTGTCAATATGGTGATAGAAGAGGTTGGTTGACACTCAAAACGGAGAAATAAATGTTTAAGGTGGTATAAAATACCCTTCCGGTGGCAGGGATTATGCAAGGGAGGGAGGTAGGTAAGAAACATGTCATTGTGACCACTGTGTTTCAGAAAGTTAGAAGAAATAAAAAAGGTTAGTAATAAGGAATGTTAATTAGACCGGGAAAGGAGATGAATGATATAAGGGAAGATTGTAGTGTAGCATATGCACCATCCTGGCTTGAAAGTACCTTTTTATTTGATATAAGCATATAAATAAAGGGTAAAATGACATGAGAAGTCATCATACTGATTTGTGAGCAATGCTAAAGGACTTACTCAAATAAAAATACATAAGCAATGCAATGCATCAAAGTAAACGAAAAAAACACAATCAAGTAAACTTATACAAGCAATGCTCAAGACAATTATACCAATGTTTTTGTTATTTAGCTTCAGTACTAAAATGTTTAAGTTATATGAAAAGGGTTAAAATGATGCCCCAACCAAGGATACATGCAAGGTATTGAATGGAGGACATAGAAGTCCCATGAAAATAAAACGTGCACTATGAAACTGCCTTGAACAATGATATATGTCGGGAAGACAAACATAACAAGTAAACAAGCTTTTCTAATGAAAGAAGATCACAATATGATCCACATGTCGTGCGCTAGAATGATCAAACACTGAAGTAAGATGTTTTTTCCTATAGTTCCCAATGTTTAATGTTTTTAAATTTTTTACATGCTTGGAGATTTGGGATTTTGTGATGGTTATGATTTTCTAGATGTTTTGATTTTTTTTGGATTTTTGAGGGTTTTACCAATGTTTTTGAGTTTTGAGATTTTTACCAATGTTTTTGGATTTTTGAATGTTTTGGTAATGTTTAGGATTTTTTAAGTTTTTTTGAAACTATTTATAGCAAGAACTGAGCACCAAGATGCCCTCAATGAGAGGTGGGCATATACACGGGTGAATATTGTGCATATATATAAGAATATGATAAATCATATCAATGACAAGAGGGAGAGGCTCAACAAGATGAAAAACACAAGCTAAGGACAAAGCTAAGAAGAAGCAATAATGCCATGAGTGTGAGGTGATTGTGAACAACAGAATCCTCCTAAGGAGTCAAAAATTGAATTTCACCAAAGGACCTATCAAAAGTGCCATAATTGCGTGGTTTTCACATTTGAACAAATTTATTTCTCTTTATTGTTTTTCATTTTTTTGATTTTTTCAATTTTTCAATTCCTTCGATCTCATGTATAGAAACACTTGAGATGCATTATATTCATAGGATCCTAGAGCTCATCACCATCAAGATATGTAAATTTGTAGGCCCTTGAACCAAATTTTTTGACCACAATGTGTGGTCCTAACCAGTGAGCATCAAACTTTCCTCTCTTTTCACTCTCTTTAGAAGTATTGAATTGGTTTTATTTTAGAACAAGGTCTCTGTATGCCTAAGAATCAACACATGATTCTAGATGCTCTCAACCTCCTGAGGTTGTGTCATGATAGTCAGGAATGTGCAAGGTTGCAGGGAATGCTGAAAGGGAGCTATAGGAGAATCAAGGACTAAGAGCGTGTAGTGTGAATTCCTATGAATTGAGTTGGCCACGAGGAAATTAGAGGCTATGTACGAGTAGTATAATTTCCCTATGGTTTAATTGTTTGGTTTTATTTGAAAATTAAACTACTTTGAAATGTTCATTTTAACCAATTAAGAAAATTAAATCTAACTTAATTAAAAGACAAATGTGCGTTAATATCTTAACTAGCTAGATTCATTCCCGATTAATTAACCAAAATGAAATGAACAATTTAATCTACTTGCTTGAAAGGGAATGAATTAAAGAAATCTAAATAAATAAATCTAACATCTACTTAATCTATGTTTTTGGGTTTTCTAGTTTGTTGGAAATAAATAACTACACAAACAATGAAATCGCTTCTAATTAGATTAAAAATACTTTTACTCTAAAATGAAATAAACTAAACAGTGAGATAACCAAATGTGGCTACTTCCCTTTTGTTGAATAAATTAAATCTAATCTAATTAAAAAAGGGATTTTTTTAATTTTTAAACTTGGATCTAATTTCCTCGGGTTCTACCTCAGAATCATGGGAAGAATTAAAAACTTCTTAAAAGTAATTTCTTCCGCTGAAACTTCCCTGGTAAAACACTAAAATTCCTACAAATTCTTTCTACCGTGAAGAAACTCAAAAAAGTCCACATAACAGAAGCTTCTTCAAACTTACTTCCCTTGCAGATCCATAGGGATACGTCGGGAGAAGCTTTCAAGGGAATATTTTCTTGTATGCATGTACAATCTAACTAATAAATTGAAATTAAAGGTATAGGTGATTTGATAGTGAAGAAATAAAATATTGTGCACAAGAACTTGCTCCAAATCCTTCCCAGAAAAATCCACAGGGATGAGATGAGAAGAATTTTTCAAAAAAAGCTACTTACAAGTAATGAAACTAATCTATGAATTCTACTTTCCTTAAAACAAATGTTTGAATTGATTATAGATTGAAATCTAATATTGAAATAAATCCTCTAGGAATTTTGATACACCTCCAACTTGGAAATATAGAACAAAGATAGTTTTCAATGCGGGTTATGATTTTTTGATCCCCTCAACTTATTTTCCATTGAAATATCCATTTTTTTAGGGAGATGTGTTGGTTGGTAGGTAGAAGTGCTAGAGCTAGCTGGTTTATAGGTAGTCTGGTAGTAATGCAGGTAAGAGAGTAACAAGGCAAAGAGTATATGTTTGTGGGTGTGCTTCTTGGTAAGATTGTGACATCATAACAATGTAGTTCCAATTAAAAATAATTTAACCAATGCTTTGGGAAAAAAAGCTTTTTTTCTATGGAAAGTTGGCAAGGAAATGGTGCAACACACTTAGAAACCAAGAAGTGCCAAATATCCATGGGAAGGGGCAGTTAACTTACTAATAATAGTAAGTAAAGAGGAAGAAGTCTATACACATATAACAAGCTCAAAGGAAACTGATTTTGTCAAGAAACGTGCAATATATCAACTTGGGAAGGAACAACACACATTCAGAACACGTTGTGAAAGTCTTGGGTTAATGCACATGGAACTGACGGTATGCACAGACTAGAGGTTATACAACTTCCATGGTAGTTGCATAACCGCCGCTCAAGGTAGACCGGTGTTTACACATCCTCTGGGGTGGTTTCGTAACTTAAGGCCAAAATGCTAAGGAAAAAGACTGAAAAGCAACTAGGAAAGTGGGAAAAGCTAAGAAATAGATAAACAAGGTAAACTAATCTACAATAACATGCTGTAAGCAAGAAAATCATACTTGGATACATCATTTAATCTAGAAATGAAATTATCATCATTGGGGATTTTTACTGTTCTAACAATGTAGCACTGTGAAAACTTGGGTGCGTACATATTACCCCCTCAAAGAATCATTTTAGCCATTAAGAGGCATAAAATGTGAAGTCTGAGTATGGAAATCCTAAATGGGAAAGTTAGAGATTATACCTGACATGTTCATGTGTTAAAATCACGCCAATTCAAGATTCCCGCCACCTACAAGAGAAAACAAGAATCAAGTGTAGATAAATTTATAATCGACAAAACATTTTGAAATAAAACAACAAGAGGACTTACCATATCTTTAGGGAGGAGAAATATACTTGGGCCAGAAATCCTTCCCTGCAAAACAAACACTCAAAACAATGTTAGAAAACATGTTATATATGTCAAAATTACTATTTTTAGAAATCATTTATACTTACCTACATAGTGAAATTTGAGATATGGATTACCTGTGACTGTTTTGTTATCTATTTTTACCTCACGGGTGAAATGGAAAATTGGGAAAGCTTGCATTGAAAAAATTTCCAAGGGTCCCTCATGGGTCAATTTGGAGTATGTAGATAGGTCTCTGTGTTTTAAGGAAATCAGTAAATTTCTAAAATCATGAGAGGAATTTTTCCTCTTCTGGGTTTCATAGGTCTAGAAACTCACCTGGATGTCGGGAGATGCACTAGAGCCCACTAACAGAAAAAATGGAAAAACTTGATTTTTCATTCAATGAACCTTCAAGCATCTCACATGGCCCTCCTAACA